>JBBPQP010000169.1:0-41732 GCA_038092555.1 Boletus subgraveolens | reverse complement strand
AGAACTTTGCCAGTATTCAACACAGGCCAAGGGGGTCTGGGAGATATGGGACAGAGTTGTAAAGGTGTGGGAAGAGATAGACCCAGAAGTGTGTCAGGAGTTGATTGAAAGTATGCCTAGAAGGATTGGAGCAGTTATCAAGGCCAAGGGGGGTCATACCAAGTACTGAAACTACATTTACTATATTTTTGAGACATACTCACATAATTGTCCCAATGAGTATCAGTTTTGAATTGCATATATCTCCATGGTTACTGATCCAAATTACATAATTCCTTTTCGGGCATATAGCCCAGGGTGGGTAGCTCTATTCATACACCAACACTTTGTTTATATCTGTTTGTGTTCTAGATATATTCCATAAACAATCAAAATGTGCAAAACATTGGGACAATTTTGTGAGTCACTGTACATAACATAGCTGGATCTGTGCCAATGGCAATGTAGTGAATATGCATGGCTACACAGTCCATATCCCTGCTGCTTGGCAGCAATCTTGTGCTTCACAATCACAGGTACATCATTCTTAAGGAGTGCACAGAGATATTTGATATTGTACTCCTGCAGATTGCTCAGAACTGGGTGTCCACAGCAATTGCATGTGTGATATTGACAGCTATAAATTCATTAGTGAGATTTGCCTGCTCCTCCAAAGTAGGACTGCATATGTGATCATATATTGATTGAAGCGATTGCATCACATCATTAGCCTACCCTTGCACTCATTCTTGTTTTCATTGGCCTGCTTTGATCTGCTTCCACAATGACATTTAATAAGCATAGAAGCACTGGGAGCATTTGAGTTGTCAGGCTCTTCAATGTCTGTTTCTGTTTCAGAGTCAAGGTCCTCAGTGGTGGCACTGTAGCATACTCAGCAGTGGCCCTGAAGAAGCAGCCCTGCTCACTTAGTGAATAGAAAAGTGCTAGAGTCTTCATGAAGACTTTGGCATGGGCAGTATTGACACATAGTGTACATGATGGAAGGAGGCTACCCACTTGCTCTCAGCTTGTATATGAGTGCAGGAGATGAGTCATTGACTCTTCACCACTAGCAGAGCAAATTTTAAGGCCCTGGTCTGTTGTTGAACATATACATCAGCAGGAGACATTTGATAAGACAATAACATACATGATGACTTGAGGTGGTTGCATGGGACCTGCTCACCCTGATCATTGAGTAGAAGGCTATAGTAGACACCCTCACATCCACCATGGGAGTCACCCAATGAATACTGAAAGCTTGATTTTGGATACTTAAAGTTGTTCAGATCAATGGGAAAAATATGCACAATGGCCAGTTCTTCAAAATTGCCTATTTGAGGATACTCAACAATGGCTCCTGGCTCATGGAATATGATCTGATCCACCAACAGCTTGGGGTTGATCCTGTTCAGCCTCTTGTCAAGTTTGACCTGAGTGAATGGGCATGCATGTGGCAGAAGATATCAAGATGCAAGGATAACTGGAGAAGATTCATGGAAATGGTTGGAAGGTGTGGGTGAATGAGAGGAAAGCCATGAGGAAGCATGTGATGGTAAAAATATCACCCAAAGATCATCCAGTGGGAACCCTGCTCCCTCAAGTATTGTGTATACCTGATCTATGGTGGTGCACTGGTGACCAGTAAGGTCCATTGGGGAGAAAGGGGAGGGGAAATCTGAAGAAAAAGAGGGTCATAGCAAAGGCTTTATATGTAGCTGTGGTGATGACGTTGAAGGTAGTATAGCTGTGGTCAAGCATCAATGTGTCAGCCACATGTAGTGGTATTGCCCAAATTCGGCCAGTTCAAATAACACTTCTACCTTCACCACTTTCATCTCAATCCTTTGCCAACATCATCCCAGAATATGCTAAGTGTCAAGATTGGTTGCATTGGTTCACTTCCTAACATGCATGGCTGATATGGTAACTCATCCAAGGAGCATCCATTGGAATGCACAAAGTGAGTTTTTATTCAATATTATTGCTATTGACAGCATGGCCAACAACTCATTCCTTGTGTAGTCCCCAGCTACCACCTGGCCTCATCATCATCACACTGTGTACTCATTCATTTCCCTTGATCCATGAAGCAATCAGTCATTGAGATTCATCTAACCATTTTCACTGACACATTGTCTTGTAGTTCCCAGTTACTACCTTGCCTCATTATCATTGTACTACATACTCATCTGCTCCCATGGAGCAATCAGTCATTGAATTTGTTTAAAAATCTGCACTGTTTTGACTAATGCACCCTTGTTGCTAGAGTCATGCTCTGAAGGCAACACTGGAATGCCAGAGTTGACTGTGGGCTCAGGACTTGGCTTCACTGTATGTGGCACACTGTTGCACAAGTCCTGGGTGTCCCAGATTTCAGAGGGTCAGAGGTCCAAGGACTTTAAGATGTTGTTCACAATGCCAAGTCAGGTGGAGGGTTCAGAGGTGAGTCATCAAGACTCAAGTGGAGGTCAGGAGTAAGGGATAAAACTAATATTTGAACTGAGGACTTTACAGGAGTATCTTGGAGGTATATATAGTACAGAGGGCATAGGATTACTAATGGAGTTTGTAAGTGTCCAGAGTAGAATTGTCACTGGAGCTGTGCTCCTAAGTGATGCACAGGTTCAGAGGTGAGTATGTAGTGGAACTAGTACAAATAGAAAACAAGAGGAATGGAGTCAAGTGTAGAAAAATGGAGACAGATATAAAGGGATGTATGAGACAAGTCCAAAGGTCAAGGGGTGTGTCTATGGTAAGAATACACCAGAGTTCATATGTAAAGTAATGGAGTTGCATATAGCACCAGAGTTGGACTTGACAGAATTTTGGGATATGATACTTGTGTAGTTCCTGCCTACTACCTCACCTGGTCACCATTGTGCCACATATGTACTTGTGCACTTTCCTTGATCCATTCCCTATGAAGGACCTGTGAGAGGCTAATTCTCCAGCACTGTTGAGTAGTACATGACAAGTCAACATTGGCATTTGAATTGTGCTAATCACATCAAAGTTACACATCATATCTTCATATTTGCAATGAGAGTAATACATTTCCAAATCTATTCTACTCCCAGTTCCATCTTCAATTATTCTATGAGTACCTTCCCAACATCAATACCACTATGTAATGATATCCAGGTGGAGATGGTGTACACAATGACAATATGCACTTGAGACTATACAGAGAGTAAGTTTGATGGGGGAACAAGTGGGTGGTTGATAATGGGAAACAGGACAGAGGTGAATCATTATATATGCCTGCATTGGATTTTTAGCTGAGAGATGTCTGGAGGTTGTGTGTGACTCAGAGCAAGTTGGTAGCAGATCCAAGTTTGGAACTTTTTGTCTGTGTAGTAATAATGTGCTGTAATACTTCTTCACAGTAACAAGGCACCACAAACTCAACACTTTTGTACTTACATTTCTTTTTCTCTTTTCCAATAGATCTTTAATCAGATCTATCTCCATATAGATATATTACATAGTAATTACTATCTATGCCTCCACTTTCATTCTGCCACACTGTGTTGCACTCATGTTATTCATTTCCATTTTTTCCATGCTGCATGCATATTTAATGTCCATTCACCTCATATCCTACATTAGTAGATACTGTGTACAGTGGCTCAAAACTGTCCATATATTTGGTCACTTTCACTAAATGTGATATCCTAACCTATTCTAACTGAACCTAACCCTAAAATCTAAGTATTTCAAATAAGGTATATACTCCTGGCTGTTATTGGCACAAGAGTCAAAAGATTTGAATGTGATTTGATGAAATGACAGCCCAAAACAATAATTCATTTGAATAGTTTTTTGACTTTAAGTTTGATTATATATATTGGATTCTAGCATGCTGTAATATGGTTACATACATATATTAAGGATTCTATTATGTTACCTTTATGTAACTGAGTATCAGACAGCATATATAAAACCCACATCTGCAGAATAGCTGAAATGAATGCTTATGTCAGAAGAAGTTTGATGGCTTATGTGGGGTTATGGTTGTGGGATGGAGACTTCTCATCAGTGGGGATCTGAAATTGCTATGGCAGGAATGTTGTTGTACAGAATTGACATTCTCTAAACATACAAACCTCTGTTTCACACTGACATCTCTTTGTCCTTCATCTATCTGCTATCCCCCTTCTATCCTATCTTATTCTGCATCTGTTATATTCATGACCAGTGATGTGACAATGGTACATGAAGTGTACTCCTTGCTGGTATAGCTCTTGGATACCTATGTGAGGGTTTTATCAGAAGCCAATAATGACAAGAGAGGCTAGGGATAATATCCCTAGAAAGGCGATGATGAACCAAGCCAAGTAAATGAGGTTGGATAATCTCAATCTAGGTAGTGTTGTCCTTGGCCTATGGTGACAACAAAGTCCTGATACCAATCAATGTGGGCAAGAGAACTTGAGAAGGAGGCAACATTGTTGAGACATTGTATCAGAGAAGGCGACTAGAGTTCTATAATATAGGAGAAGGAGAGAGGGCGATGGCAAGAGCAAGCAGGAGGAGACTGCAGTAAATGGATGATGATAACCACAAGAGTTGTACCATAAGGTGTACACTTGGGATATAGATCAAGGTTTGAGAGGCATTAAAGCAGAGCTCTAATTTACATATATGTATACCCCAGCCATAAGGGCTTTAGGGCAGATATATCCAATCCAGTAATGACCAAGTATAGTAAGAGACCATCCGAATGGGGAAACCCGGTACCAGTACAATAGGACAAATGACAGGAAAGGAAGGGGGGCTCTTCCATGGGAAGGTCACAAGCATGAGGGCATGTTGTGGGAATCAATGTGGTGCATCATTGTAAAACACAAAAGATGTGTGAAAGGTGGGAGGGGATGGTTGTCCCAAGGGGTCTGTAATCCAAGTTGTTAGTATGAAGGGAATAATGGACTCACCACAGCACATCACTAACCAAGAATTGCTAAATAAGGAAATCATGCAAGATGGAAGTGAGAAAACAGCACAGGGGTGGAAAACTGCATTCTGAGTTGAAATAGACAGGGTTTTATAGTCCAGAGAATACCCTAGACTCAAAAATAAGGAAATAAAATATGCAAGAGGGTTAGAATAGTCTAGCTTCAAACCTGAACAGTTAATTAAGCTATAAAATAAAAGTCCAATTGCTAATTGCTAATGCTAAAGTGATCTGAATAGGAAGTGCATGCAGAAAATGAGTGGATAGGGTCAGATAGGGGTAATGTGACTGTAATGAATCTCTGTTCTTTACATCATGTCATGATGGCATGTGAGCAGTCAGATGACTGAAGTGAGGTTAGGATGTGACATGAGAATAGGGTGGTGTCTTGAGTGCAGTGAGGGCTCAACATGAGGGAGGGGTGAGGTGTGGTGCAGGAGAAAGGCTGTACCAGGGGGTGGTGTCCAAAACTATTACCAAATGTGTCACATTGAGTGTAAACAAGCATGAGGATGCACTAAGTCTGGTGACAGGAATGGTCACATGAGGGGCACAAGATTGTGGGAAGAAAAAAACCAGGGGTGTCACCAAAACTATAACAGCACCTATTCAACCCTATTCCACATCTTTCTGACCCTGTATCTGATCTGTCTGACCCTCATTTCATTCTGTTTGATGTTCAGAAAGTCAGACCTTCAGAATTGCATCCTATTCCAATTGGATGCACCATTTATGTTTAGAAAAGCTTCTGTTTGGTTTGTCAGGCACTTCCCTTCATTCCTTAGCTTCCTTACTTCACCCTTACATACTGTATTCCTTACTTACTTCACACCATCTTCTGACCCTTCTTGTCATAGGTTCACTTTTAGCTATATCTACCTTACACAGTTCTGGATATGTCTGAACTATAAAGTCTTGTGCTTAGCATTGCTAATATGTCTTTTGGATCTTGTCTATTGTTGTAAACTGTCTGCAATGAGTCCTAAGACCAACCAATGTCTTTCCACTCACAAATACTGCATCATCATCATTCTGTCTGTTTCACATTCCACACCTTCATCAATCCACGCATTCTGCACTTCATTTTCATCCAGAAACATACTGGACTCACCATTCCTGGGATATAAAGCCTTTGGAATTCCCTTCCTGACCTATACTCTACTCTGAATTCCTGTGGGAATGAATCTATTATTTTCTTTCTTTTTATTTGCTACTAATCAGACAGGAGTTGAAGTCTTGGGCCTTAGTATTTGTTTTACATCATTTCATTGCATAATCCTGATTGTTCATACTATCATCACAAAGCTGGTGCTAGTAATAATTTTTATCATATCAAGTACTACAAACATTTAGAGATCTAGTTTTCAAAACTATGAAATATGTTGTATGTTTCCTTGTCTGTGAAAGAGTTCATGTAGTATTGTTGATATGCATCCAAGCATGTCATGCTGGTTATCTCAATCCCTGATATCTTGGTATCAAAGATAGGAATAAATTCTACTGTGTGCACCACCTCCATCAGTGAGGCAGTGGCAATGCAGAAATCCAGGGACTATATTAGTGCCCATCCTCACATGCTTGTGGTCATCTGAATCAAAATGGAACCTTGCTGACATTCCTCCATATACTCATCACATATCACCAAACAATATATTATTAGTAGAGAGATCCTCAAAAATGAAGAATAGCAGCCACAGCAGATGAAGACAAGGATATTTACTGTCATCTGAGATGTGTTTACATGGGTTGATGTTACAGTTTTGGTGCACCCCAGTCTTTTTCCTTCTCCCATGACCCTGTGCCCATCACATGACCACTCCTGTCACTGGACCACCTGCCACTGGTGCATCCTAGCACTCATTTTCACTTGATGCAACACATCTTGCAATAGCCCAGCATTGCCCTCCCCACACCCTCGGTGCCTCTTTGCACAGCTGCTCTCCTGTGCTCACCTCCTGGATTGTCCCAGGATCTTCCCACTACACTGCCCTCCCAGTGCCTCTTTGCACAGCCATCCTCCTATGCTCCTCCTGATCCTGGATCTTCCCCAGATCTGCCCTGGAATATCCCCTCCCAGATCTTCCCACTGCACCACCTCCTTCAGTGCCTCTTTGCACAGCTGCCATCCTGTGCTTTCCCCCAGTGACTCCCCACCTCAGATGAGACCAGATCTCACTCTGACATTGCCACCCATCTCATGTTGCACCCCAACCTTAGTTCATCCATATGATTACTCTCATGCCATCACAACACATCACACCACAATAATTCCCATGACACGTCCCTATGCTCATGACCTTCCCATGGCAGTGCCCACCTGCCATTTCTGTCTTTATCCTCGCTACACAGATGCCAGGTTTCCCTTTATGGATAGGACTCTTGCCATATTAAGGTTAGACTGCACATGGACCATCTTACCCAAATAGGATATACCTGCCCTAAAGCTCTTACAGCTGGGGTATATAAGTTAGAGCTCTACCCTAACACCTCCCTCTTTCTAACTTTGATTTGACACCTAAAGTGTACACCTTATGGTTACTCTTGTGATATTCATTATCCATTCCCTGCAACCCCCTCTTGCATGATCTCTACTTCACCCTTTCCTCCTTCCTCCTTCATTGAAGGACTCCACTGCCATTATCAAGAACCCTCTGAACCATGCCTCGGTGGTTCATTGGTTCTTTCATTGACCACTTTGTAGTGGTCATTCTTTGTCCAGGAGTCTCCCTCCTGCCCTCACTCACCAATGTCTCATCGACATTGGCTTGTCTCTAGGTTCCCTGCTCCAGTCAGGAGAACTAGACCTCTTCACTGCTGACTTCACTATTCAAGGTCCTCACCTAGGTCAAGGTCATCCAACCTTGTTCACCTTGGACTATTAGTCATTGTCTGTCTAGGAATCCTCTTTCTAGCAGCACTCCTCGCTCATCACCAGGTCTTTTGTTAAGCCTGAAGGAATCCTATGTGTTAGGACCTTACAAGAGTTAGGTTCAAGGTGGATACACTTTGTGTCTACTTGTATGGCTACTTCTGGTCATAGTCATAACAGTTGATATCACCAATGTGAAGATTGATGTGTGGATGCATAAAACAAGTCACCTGATTGACATGGATGTCAATGCAGTGGGTCATCATAGGACTGCCTATACAACTGTGGTGAGTTCTTTCCACCTCATTCAGTTGACTCAAATTCTAATGTACATCTACTACATATGCACTAATTTCCTGCCTTTCAACTGCCATCAATTGTCTCATTGACAACATGATGAGGAAGTATCATTCAATTATTTTATTGTACATTGAACAAACTGTCCCTAACACAGATTCACCAAATGATCTCACTAAAAAAGAGAGACCAACAAGATGGATTCATGGGTGCCTGGTTTCTCCTTTTTCAACTGAGACAACATACTCTACTGACTCAAGTTGTGTGCATGATGGACTGCCCACTAGCACTATCAGGACTGGCACAGATGGCTGCCCAAGCAGCACCACTCCAACTCTAAAGACAATAATAATTATCATAATGGAAATTGCACAAGTGGGGGGCATTTAGTTGAATTCTACAGTGAGTCCAAAAACCTTTTCTATACCAAGATGCATTCTGGTGTGTGAAGCACACCACAACACTACATGGGAATTGCACTTAGCTTTGGTGGTGACATAAGTAGTACATACTCTCGGCTACAGGATTGCCCCCTAGGCCATGTAATTTGGCCCACAGGCTGTGGAGATATGGCCAATTTAAAACAGCAATACCATAAAAAGAGTTTTTTCACTTCTGAGCTGATGACCAGGATCTCAGCCAAATCATTGAATAATTGCCTCTGTTTGTTGCTACAAACAAATATATACTTATAAATAGTATGTCTGTATTCATGCATCTTCTTTTATTTCTCTCATTGCTAAATTAGATCTACAAGCTTCTGTCACAGAAGAATCTAATCATTTGCATGTACCAAGCAGTTTGTTGGCCCAAATAACTCCCAATACCTCTTCAACCTTTCATGTCAGCTCCATCACAATGGTGGTATGTGGAATTAGTGTAAGTCATCCACAATTTAGAGCATTCTCAACAACTGAAGATTTTGTTAGCAGGATGGACACTTGAAACAATTAAAGGCTCCCTTCAAAAAGATCTTTGCCAGTAAGGTGCAGGCAATGAAAATCAAGGGTGTTTAATTGCCAGAACTGGTCCCAATGGAGGAATCACTGTCAACACCACATGGTCATATTTGGAGGTAGACAAGCAGGTCTGCAAGTGGTTTCCACATGTCTTTGTCTATCTTGCCAAGGCTTGGAAGCAAACAACACATACATCTGGATTGTTGCATCAATCATCTCAACAACTTGAATGACTTGCATTTGTACACTCTGGCAATACTTTCTCAATTGTGGAGGTCACTGAACCTAATGGATCTACCCTATTTGAGAACAAGGATTGTGGTAAAGCTGGCATTTTTGACAGTGCATTGTGGTTTGGTAAGTGCCTGTTACAGTTAAGGAGGAGACCCCTACTCAATTTCCTCCTTTGCCTTCTCCTTATTACTCACTGACTCCAATCCCTTTGTCGGTTACTCCTCCCCCACATCTTGACCATCCTGGCGCCACCCTTTTCATCTCCTTGTTCTCTGACCTCCGGGATTACCACATCCAAACCTCCATGTGGGCCGACCTCTTAGACGAGTCCCTCTTCAAGGGATGAGGCTATCCTCCTCGGGACGGACATTTCCACCACCGCCTCCGGAAACTTCCTTTTCTCACCACTACTCAGGTTTCCCCTTTTATCTATTGACTCTTACCTTAGTCCTCTTGACTCGCTCTGACACTGCCTCCTCCATAGCCTCTCTCACAGCTATGCATTTCCCCTTTATATCCAGTCTGTTTATCTCACATGCCTTGTGACACAACACACCTTCTTCCCTTATTTATCCTTCGGACTCTGATACCTGCCCTAGAGTCCCTAGTATATATATTAGAGCACTGCCTGTATACTCCTTTTTCCTTAACCTTGACATACACTATTTCGTGTAGTCAACCGTTCCTCAAGATCCCCTCTCTCGTGCCTCGCCTCTCCTCTGCCTCATCCTCCCCTCTTCCAACTCTGGGCCAGTCCCAGTACTGCTAGCTTCACTAGGCTGTTCACACTTAACTCCATACGAAGGTGACCAAGTGTAGGAACGAGACATGGTTCTTCATGAATGTGTACCATTGTTACTGGTTGTAACAGTGCCAGTGCAATCACAATCATTATAACAGCATGTATAACATTACTTCTTAGTCACTAGGAAAGTCATTTCTGACAACATTTACAACTCATGGAACAGGGAGCCCCTAATTGTTGGGTCTAATTCTGAGATTGAGTCAGATACTGCCAAGGCTGATGGTTCCCACAATGGCAAAGATGATGCCATCAGCATCTCCACTGATACTGAAAGCAACCTTGATATTAAACTGATGAGCTTTATGCTTGACTTAAGTCTGGGTCTTTATGATGAGCCTACTACCAATGAATCAGAGGGCAAGGAAAAGAGTGTGAAAAGTACATGGATCTGATAACACCCCCCCCAGCAGTCCCATAAATCACCTGCTTTAAGTTATGCCTCTGAGTCAGGCTTCATGTATATACTAAAAAATTATTATATGCTCAGGGAAACATTCCCATATGCTTTAGTCACCAATACAGTCCCCACCTGCTATCAAGAAGTGGAGGGATGGTACATTAATTTGCTGACTTATTTGATATGTAAATGTGTTTACACCTTGTAATTGTTGCTGTCATTTTCCCACCTCAGACTTGGACATTGTCAGTAGTATACCAGTCTGTATTATGTACTATGAAAGACACTCTGTTTGATACAAATATGGAGACAAGCCAGATGATGTCAGCAAGTTGTACTGTGACTTTTTGGCCAATTAGTCACCACTTTATCACCACTTTGATTGGTATGAGCAGGAAGACAAGGATTGCTTATAAGCTAGATGGGATGCAAGATGCAAGAGCTGGTCAGTCAGACAGCAGTAGAAACAGGGCACTAATGATCACTCATGAGCTGTGAGTTGTTGTGCAGCTCTCCTGGACAAGATCTGCAAAGACATCTGGAACTGCTAACTCTGTTTACAAAGACCTATTTGGCCCAATACCCTCTCACCACCAATGAGCAACCAGCATCTTGATAGAGATTTTGTAATCCTTGATACAGATCATCTAAGTTTTGTCTGACTGTTGGCAATCCAGATGAGATTACATTGATTAATTAAAACATAGACTGCTGGAAATGTCTGCCTACTTTGAAGAGATTTTGTGACTTGCTTTTGATGAATGTATATGAAGTCTGTAGGCATGCCAGAGTAGCTGGGTAATCAGCTTGGAGTGATGTGGATTGCCATTGAGCTGTCTTAAAGAAATATCCAAATGCAGCCCTTCTTACCACATGGAAAGAAAACAGCATAATGAAGGGAAAAATAGGAGAGATGATGGTTGCTGATACAATGTAGGCCACCATCTTGCAGACTTAGAATGATATCATGTTTTGCACCAACATTTTATAAACCATCACCAGAAATGATTGCAGCTATCTTAACAATAGGCAGATTATACATATCATCTAGCATCATTTTTTTCATTGCAAATAGATTCACATGTGAACATCTGTATGCTCCTCTGGGAGCTTAGCCTATGAGTTTTTATATAAGTTTATTTGTTAAGGAACATAATAGAAGTGGAGAATAATTGACCTTGATTTCAGATTTCAAAGGCCACTTATATATACATAGAGTGAAGCATATGAATAAATCTTTTTAAGAGTGGTATGCAGATCCAGCAAAATAACACCATCTGATTAAAGATTGCATTGTACACATCTATCAGTTGCCTCTTGTGGATCATAAATATAGAGTTGAGCAAAGAAAGGGCCTACTCCATCTGGTGGTATGAGAGGCCCTATAAGGTGAAGTACATATATCATAAACATGAAAGGATGCTGACCCAGATCCCTAAAGAGTTTGATTGTCCATGTCAACACCCATAGATGTAAAGGCCAAAGCATTGTTGTATTGGAGAATCTCTTTTGTGAACCTTCTATGGTTTTGCAGATTATCAAATAAATCCAGCAAAATATATGGCCATTGTTGGATATGGGAAAGATCAACTTGACCCTGAAAATAGCAGATTCCAAAGCAAGGATTATGAACTCCAGAATTGGGGAGTTTTTCAGAAATGAAATATAGGGTCAGGCAATAAGGACATTGAATATTCATCAGGCCAAGAGAATGGGGCTGGATTGGTTCTGCATAAGCTCTACCACCAGGTGGAATATGCTGTAAAATAGCTGGATAGATCCAGGACATCAAGTCCTGTTCAGTTAGTAGCAAAGGTTGAAAAGGATATGATTAGTTTGTTCCCAAAGAAATCCAGAGTGGATATACAAGAAGGAATTCTGGAAGCTTACTATCCCAGAAATGGTGAGTCCAGACTGTTTCCAGATAAAAATAATATGTGGAATAGCTGGATGCATGATACAGTAGGATATATAATGGAAAAATTGACAATACAGTGGTATCCATCAGTGGAAAGATGTAGAAAGGCATCAGGACTGATTCCAGACAGTTTACAAGATAGATGGAGGATCAAAAGACACATTCATAATACCACATAAGTACAAGAATTTATAGTCTGGATATATCCAGGACTACATAAGACAAATATAGCTAAAAGCAGACTTCTAATTGCAAGCCTCAGGAGGTGATGTGAAACAAGTAAGGAATGAAGTAAGATGTCTGATGAACCAAAGAGAAGATTTCCTAAAGATAAACAATGCATGCATCTAATCAACATAGAATGCAATTCTGAAAATCTGGATATTTCAGACATGGAATAGAATGGATTGAGGGTTGGATAGGACAGATATACTGTATATCATAGGCAGATAGATGTGGAATACAGTTGGATAGGTGCAGGATGACATGGAATAGAAGGAGAATAGCAGATAGTTGCACATAAAGAGATATTAGTGTGAAACAGAGATTTATGTATCTAAGGAATGTCAATTTTATACAATGTTGTGGAGGCTGTGGATTATTGAGGACATTAGAATCTGAACTGCATTGGATGGATTGAATGGATTGGATAGTTGCACAGCTGGAACATCAGAATTGTTATTGGAAGAGTTGGAAGGATAAAGACCTTGTTGGAGAAGGTGCAGGAGGTGGTGGTGGTGGTGGTGGTGGTGTTGATGTTAGTGATAATAGGGATAACAGGGATAATAATGGTGGTGCCTGGACCAGGATTGAAATTATAAGAAGTATTATGCAGTTGCTGTCTCTGTTGATCTTGCTTATACTATTATGCTGAATATTGATTATACATATTCACCAAGGGCATCTGATAGGAGAGCTTAGGAGAGCTGTTGGATCTGAGAAAATCTTTGTTCTTCTACCTCTTGTCTGCACAAATACTTCTGTTGTAGCTGTGTCTGATATAAATCTTCCTGTTCCTGCTATGTAATTTGCTGCAATTGCATGGCATAAATATATGCTTGCTTCTATTGACTTGGTTGATATTCTTCCTTATCAAATACAATGGATTATATGGAGGAGGATATGTAGGTAAAGATTAGGCTATAACAGGAGGGTGATAAGTTTGAGGATGTGAAGAATATATATGTACATATGTTGGGGTTGGACTACAACAGGAGGATACATAGGTAGGAGTTGAGCTGCAATAGACTGAAAAGTGGCAAAGAAACAATTGTACCTTCTATTACAATGATTTTCATGGGTAGCATTGAACCTCTCCAATAAGTGAGCATTGTGGTCAAGTCAAGCACCCATTTGAGGATAGTGTTGAGGTGGTGGTGGTGGCACTGGTCAATTTGGAAAAGCAAAGAGGAGGATCAACTGGGGTGGTGCTGATGCTGCCATATTAACTGGAAAAGGAGAATGCTGTCTTTGGCACATATTTTGTACATCATAATGTTCAATCAGATGCAAGGTAATCCAGGGTATTGATCAATAGGAATAGGATGTTTGTTCTAAAATACCATTTAGCCCTATTATACAATAAATGTGAATATAATAAATGTTACTGGCAATCAAAGCAGCAGGGATATTTAAAGAAGGCTAAATAGGAGCACATGGATGACATCTTAATGGAGGAGAACCAAGCTGACGTTGATTATATTCAGCCTGGTGAGCAGCACCCTAAGCACATTGAAGAGAGGTCGGTGGAAAAGACCTATTATTTGTCTGTCCTAGAATATTTAATTCAAAAATGAAATAAAATGACATACATGCTATATATATAAATTTTAAGTCCTGTTCAAGGAAATGGTAATGTGGATCAAGGATGCACAGGATTGCCTCGGGTTCAATAGTGCTAATAGCTACTATATTGGTAATCAGGGCAGAAGACAGAGCTAAAGCAAAATGCCTGAGACAAATTGACAAGAGCCAATAAATGCCTCTATTCTGTGGTGCTATCAGAGGCCTCTGGACAATCAGCAGACACACAGTTGAATCTGTAAAGCCAGGTACATAGTTGTGACTTGATCTAGGATAAATCCAAGCACTTCTTTCCAAACAGCTGGTTTTGCTAATAGTATTGTAGTAACACAAAGGTCATCTGCCTAATCCAATCAGACATGGTTACAAAGCCCTTGAAAAATCCTATAGAAAGCAAGAAGGATTTGATGTCCTTTGTAATAACAATCAGATAATTCAAATGATTAAAGAATAAGTACATACCTTTCCCATCAACAGATCAGTTCAAACATTAGAATTGTCCTAACTATAAGTCAAAAGAATATATACTTACATGGACAAGATCTGGTGTAGTGAATGGGAATATAGTATCCCTCTGTAGGAACAATGGCAATCCAGAGAATCAGAGAATAAATACACACCATTCTTATCAACAAATTAGTTTAGATCAGTTCAATTCTAGCATTAGAATATGTATGTCCAAATGTGAATAAAAATATATGCCATACCTGGACAAAGGTCTAGCCTAGTAAATGAAATGTAGAATATAGGAAAAAGGGGATCTGGAACCCTTAATAGTAACAATTAGATAATCCAGACATCAGAGAATAAATATATTGAAACAACCAAAAACACTGATGCTTCAAGTAACACCAAACTACTAGAAAGATGGAAGGAAGAATACAAAGTGAGTCCTAAGGTCTTCTGAGTCCTGCAATGGAAGAAATATCCAAAGAGACTAGACTGGGAATTCCAGCCATAGTCCTCTGGGTTTATACATTCATACTATGTGTGTACATGTTGTGATCATATCTATGATCTAGGGCATAGGGCAAACAGAGATTAAATACATGAGTTGTAGGCTATGCATAATGGAAGGAGCAGTAATGAATAACATGAGATGTGGCAGAATAAAAGCAAAGCATAGGCAGAGATGAATGTGAGAAATAATATGACCATATCAGGATTAGATCTCAGATCCAATCAGGGAAAGAGAAAGGAAACAAAGTATGTCCATGTTGCAGAGTCCATAAGACTCTAGAGAAAGTGAAATTGGTGTCAAGTTGAACACACATGACTATCATGTGATCCAATAAGATGAGATAAAAGAATAGTTTGATATGGAGTCAATAGTAACACTACCCCCTCTCTATGAATCGGCTTCCAGACAATTATAGGGGATATTTTTTTTAGAAAGTGAAGTAAATAGCTCTGGCTGCTTTTCAAAGAGAAGCATAAATTGATCAGGTGGGATACTCAGTGCTCTAGATGCTAAGGGGTGGGTTGAGTGGAACTCTTTCAATACTTCACTGGCATTGACAAGATTTGACTTTGGTTCCCATGTCCAGTCTGTTTTGTTGTAGCCCCTCCAGTGGACTAAGTATTCAATTTTGCCTCCTCTGAGGCAGGAATTGCATAGGTATTTGATTTCCCATTCATTGTCATGGTCTTCTGAGATGTTGACTGGTCCTGGCCAGTGTGAAGGCTGTTCCTCCAATTGGTCCTTGTATGGCTTAATCTGTGAGACATTAATGATGGGGTGAATCTGCATAGATTTGGAAAAGTGCATTTCAACTACATTTTCCCCTTTGAGTGACATAATTTTGAATGGGCATAGCCAATGTTCACTGAGCTTCTTAGAAGTGTGGGTAAGTTGAAGATTGTCAGTTGATAACCAAACTAATTGGCCAACAGCGTAGGGTGGTGGAGTGATGTGGTGTCTATCCACTTGAGTTTTCATATGTTGCTGAGCTTGCAATGTGTTTTTCTTTGCCTCATCAATAGTAACTTTCATGACCTTGGTGAATTGCTGAGCTGAGAGAGCATGATCTGATGCAATGGGTTCTATTCCCATTCATGATTCATATGACTGAGTTACATCAAACAGTGACCTCTTCATCGACACATGCTTTTTGTTGTTTATTGAAAATTGTGTGATGGCAGGCCAATTGCTTTATAATTCTTGCTTGTCAAAGCAGAAGATATGTAAGAATTTTCTGACTTCCTTGTTTACAATCTCTGATTGTCCATTTGTCTATGGATGGAAAGAAGTGGAAAGCTTGGTCTGAATGCCAAGTGCTTTGTTTAATGATTGCATAACTTGCAAGGTGAACTGTGGCCTGTAGTCTGAGGCAATAGATTGTGGAAGTCCATGATGCTTCCAAATGTGTTGCAAAAATAGTTTGGCTGTGTCAAGAGCCGAGCATGTGTTGTTAGTCAGGATCAGTTCCACTTCTTCAGAAAGTCTGTCCATGACTGTGAGAATAGCATTATATCCATGGGAGAAAGGAAGTCTGGTGATGAAGTCAGCTGTGATGTGTTACCATGGGGTATTTGGAATAGGTAAGGATTGTAGAAGGCCTATTTGGGCCTGATGCAATCCTTTGAAATATGCACATGTCTCACAGCACATTACATAATCTTTCATAAATGTAGCCATTCCTGGCCAATAATAGTGTTGTTGTAGGAGTTCCAGGGTTTTCTCATAACCTGGATGTCCTGTGAGTGGGGTGTCATGATGTTTCTCAAGGATCTCCATTCTGAGAATGTTCAAATCTGGCACATAGATGCACCCTAGGTTGTCATAAAGACATCTGTCACATTCTTTAGCAATACTCTTCTTGGCAAGCCTCTGTATGTCTGCTTCACTGAGCAAGCACATTGCATTGCATATCTTTTGTCAAAGAATAGACCCATCATCCATAATCAAGATGCTAGATCTGATCTTGTCCAGGGAAATAATTGTTACTCCTTTGTTGTCATCTTCAATATCCTCCATAGGTTCTTCACATCTTGATAGCACATCTGCTTTGCCCATTGTAGACCCTGGCTTGTAGTGCCAAGTCATGTTGAACCTGGAAAAGTACATTGCCCAGTGTGCTTGGCAGCAATTGAGATCTTGTTGTGTCATAAACCACTGGAGGTTGGCGTGATCATTCCATATTTCAAATGGTTGCCAAGCTCCTTCTAAGTGGTGGTACCATTGCTCTAGCGCTTGAATGACTGAAAGCATCTCCTTATCAGCAATGGGATAATCACATTCTTGGGGTTCCATGACATGTGAAAAGAAGGCAACTGGATGTCATACACCATTTTTGCATAATGAGAGCACTGCTCCTGTAGTGAAATCTGATGCATTGCACTTTAGACAATACAGACATGTTTCATCTGGGTAAGTGAGAACCGGTGCAGTAATGAAAGCTCCTTTAAGCATGTCAAACACTTTCTGCTGTGATTCGAGCCATTGGAAGGGTTCATCCTTCTTTGTCAAGTTGTGTAACAGGTGTGCTACTGCCATGTAGTCCTTGATGAACCTGCTGTAGAAATTGGCTAAACTGAGGAAGCTTCTAACTCCTTTAACTGTCTTTGGTTCAGGCCATTTCCAAATAGCTGACACTTTCAAAGCATCCATTGTAATTCCATCCTTTCCCACAATCATCCTGAGGAAATCTACCTCCATGACTGAGAAAGTGCACTTTTCTGGCTTGATGAAAAGGTTGTTATCTTGTGGTTGTTTTAAGACTTCCAGCACAATCTTGTTGTGTTCTTCCTGGTAGTCTGTTTTCATGAAAATAAGGATATTGTTGATGTAAACAATGATGACTCCATCCATATCTGCAAATATGTATATCATTGACCATCACTTGGAAGGTCACAGGGGAGTTGCATAGTCTGAAGTACATAATAAGGGGTTCAAATGCACCCTTAAAGCATATGAATGTGGCTTTCCATTCATCGCCTTCTTTGATGTGAACATTGTTGTATCCCCACTGTAAGTCCATTTTGGTGAATAATTTAGCCCCTTTGAGCTTATCAACAAGTTGGGAAATAAAAAGAAGAGAATAGTTATTCTTGATCATGTGTTTATTAGCAGTAATCCTGTACCATTCTCTTTTTCCCATCCTTCTTGGGAATGAAGAACACTGGCACTGTCTGAGGGGATTTAGAGAGGCAAATATATCCCTTAGTGAGCTGGTCATCTATAAAAGCTGTGATCTTATCTTGCTCCTGCAGTAATAGTGGTATGATTCAGCCCTTCTTTGGCTGATAACCCTCTTTCATCTCAATCATGTGATCCCATGGTTTCCTCTTGGGCATGCATTCAGATTGCTTCTTCAAGAAGACTTCCAAATATTTATGGTAAGCATAAGGCACCATTTCTTCTGGGGTTTTCAGTTTTTCTTCTGTTTTTGTGGCTTCAGCAATCTGTGCTTCTAGCCATTGAATAGTTTCATAAACTTCATATTGTGTTACAACTACGACTGGGTGAAATGGTCTAAAGCACTAATGCTTCAAGCAACACCAAATGATATCAAGTTGTAAGAAGTAAAGAGGAAAGGAAGAAGTGAGCCCTAAGGTCTCCTGAGTCCTGCTTTATGTAGATGGAAGTATCCAAAGAGACTAGACTGGGGATTCCAGCCATAGTCCTCTGGGTTTATATATTCATACTAAGTGTATACATGTTGTGTCTAGATCTATGATCTAGGGCATAGGGTAAATGGTAATTAAATATGTGAGGCATAGGCATGTGGAATGGAAGAAGCGGTGATTAAATACACATGTTGATGGTGGGAGTGAAATGGAAGCATGACAGAGATGAACATGAGAAATAATATAACCATATTGGGATTGTATCTAAGATCTGATTGGGGAAAGAGAAAAGAAACAAAGTGTGTCCATAGTGCAAGTCCATCTAGTGGCTCTAGAGAAAGTGAAAGTGAATATGGTGAGCACATGTGACTATCACGTGATCTGATAAGATAAAGAAAAAGAATGTCTGATTATGACCGCAACACCGGGGATAGTCATACAAGTAGACACGAAGTGTATGCTGTCTTGAGCCTAACCCTTGTTAAGTCCTAACACATAGGATGCCTTCAGGCTTGTCAGAATGCCTGGTGACAAACAACAAGGAATATTAGGAAGAGTATTCTGAGGTAGATGACAACCAAGAGTCCAAGATGAATAAGATCAAATGATCTTGACCTAGGCGAGAGTCTTGGATGGCGAGATTGACGGCAAAAAGGCCTGGTTCTTTGTACTAGAATAGAGAACCTAGAGACAAGCCAACATTGATGAGACGTTGGAGTGAGGGAAGAAGGGGAACTTCTGAGAGGTCAACAAAGGAGTGTTGACCAAGATGACCTAAATGACCATGAAGTGGTCACAGAGTTCTTGATAATAGCGACAGAGTCCTTCAATGAAGGAGGAAAGAGGGGAGGGTGAGGTGGAGGTGGAGGTCAAGCAAGGGGAGGGTTGCAGGGAACAGATGATGAATACCACAAGAGTAACCATAAGGTGTATACTTTAGGTGTCAGATCAAGGTTAGAGAGAGAGAGGCATTGGAGAGGAGTTCCAACTTATATATCCCAGCCATAAAGGCTTTAGGGCAGATATATCCTATCTGGGTAAGATAGTCCATGCACAGTCTAACCTAAATATGGTAAGAGTCCATATCCATAAAAGGAAACACGGTATCTGTGTGGCAGTGATATCACCAGGAATGGCAGGAAGGGTCTGCTGTGGAAAGTTCATGAGCACAAGGGTGCATTGTGGGAATCATTGTGGCACGATGTGTAGTGATGGCATATGAGTGATCACCTGAGCAAACAGAGGTCAGGGCACAACATGAGGTTGGTGGCAATGTTGAGGAAGATCTGGCCTCAACTGAGATGGAGATTGCCAAGGAGAGCACAGGAAGGATGGCTGTGCAGAGGGCTATCCAGGGATGATCCAAGAGTACAGCAGGGGCTGTGAGAAAGGCACCAGGATTGAGGATTGGGAGAGGCACAGGAAGTTGTGCAGAGAAAGGCCCCAAGGAGGGCAGAGGTGGAAAGATCCCAGGGGGATATTCCAGGGAGGATCCAGGGAAGATCCAGGATCGGGACACAGGAGGGCAGCTGTGTCGAGAGGCACTGAGAGAAAGTAATGCAGGGGCGATGCCGGGCTGTTGCAAGATGTGTCGTGTCGAGTGTAAATAAGCGCTAGGATGTGCTGGGGGCAGGTGGTCCAGTGACAGGAGTGGTCACGTGATGGGCATGAGGTTGTGGGAGAAGGAAAAAGACCAGGGGTGCACCAAAACTGTAACATATTGTATGTTGATTTCTTCTTTTTCAATTCTTTTGTATGAATTCAGGCTTATTCTGAAGTGCTCTATATGTGGCAAGGCAACACATCATCTTGACCATTCCTCATGTCCAATCAATCTCTGGGTTGTGGCACTTTAGCCAATTGTATCTGAGAATGAACATATTCTTGCCTAGATCTGTGACTTCTGCCAAAACCTGCTTGCAGTGTTTGTTGAACTCTAAAACAAGGTTTGCACTATGGGTGATAGAACCTGCTGAGTTTTTTGTGCCATCCACATTGTAAACAGGTATGGGTCATCATAAGGGAGTAAGGGGTATATTGTGAGATTCTGCCCAAGTTTTGTTGATAAAAATTACATTAGCTCCACTGTCTAGCAGTGCCTTCATGGAAATGAAATCTTTGTGCTTTGATGACTGAGGTGCTACTCAGATCTTCATTGCAACTTTACAATCTAGTTTGACACTTCTGATAAAGATGTCATCTGGGAATTCTGAGCTAAGAGGGAAGAAAAAGAGTGAAAGTAGGTAAAATGGGATTTGTCACAGGTTTACTCCTGTCACTGTCTGGTGGGTGCCCATTGGAAGAAGAAGGTGGTAAAAATGTATTGTAATAGTCTGTGGAATCTTCTATGGCTAAACTAGAAAAGGAATTTGTAAAGTTCATTTCCACAGATGTGCACTCAGATACACACTTTGGAGAACCTAATTTTTTGACTAGCCAGCAAAGTTCTCATAGTCCTTGAACCATGCTCTGGCCTTGTCAAGAGACATATTTGTGATGGATTTCACTCAATTGCATCCTTTGCCTTTCTTGGCCTCCTTGATTTGTGGGAAATCAGCTTCCCATGTTGTTGTTGCTTCAGGCTCCTTGGTTTCTGTGGCTCTTGTTTGGTGGCTGCCAGATGACTGTCCTTTGTTCTTAGAACAGTTCTTTGTCTGTCCTCTGCCAAAGAATTTACACTCTGAGTATTGGACCTTGGGGGCCCTGCAATCACTTGCAAAGTGACCAGGCTTTTTACAATTGTGGCACATTCTTGCACTATCAGCTGGGGCCTTGCTCTTGCCTTTTCCTTTGCCATGCCCACTTTGAGTGACATCTACATCCATGGTATTAGGGTTGCATGTACAAACCCATTCCGCTGTTCCTTTGATAATGAAATGGAACATTGCTTTGTGACTGCCTGCTTCTTTCAATGCCCTTTTGAATTTGACAAAGTCATCATAGCAACCATCCCTCATCAAAACCATGTGGACAATTTCCTTGTTGGCATTTTGTTCGAGTAATTTGATGTACCAATCATTGTCAAAATTGGCCATCATGGAGTATGTCTCAAACTTCATCAAGAATGTCTCCATAGTTGTTGTCCCTTGTCTTAGGGAGACCAACTGTTTTCTGTTCCAATTCTTTTCTGTAGAAGATTGGAAGTGTTGCTCTACAAGCTCCTTGAATTGTGCCCAGGTCAAGTAATGATTGCCTGTGGCCAGCATTTTTGATAATTGCACTCTTGTGAACACTCCTGCTTTGCCACCTTGCATCCTTGATAGCACAGCATGAATTGTGTTTTGTCCATTGAGGATAGCAGAGTTGATGTTTTGCCATGCCAACACCTTTATCCACCATTCCTCAAACTTCTTTCCTTTGAAATTGTCATAGTTCCCAGTGTAAGAAACCAATATTTCCTACAGCAACATTACCCCTATCCAACCCTATCCACTCATCTTCCACACATGTTTCCTATTTGGATTACCTTTACTTTAGTAATTCTTACTCAGACCCCCTTTTTATAGCTTAATTAACCTTTCAGGTTCAAAGTTGGACTATTCCAACCCTCTCATATATTTTATTTCCTTATTTATGAGTCTAGGGTATTCCCTGGACTATAAAAGTCTGTCTATTTTGACTTGGAATGGTGTTTTTTTCTGCCTCCATGCTATTATCTCAATCTTCTATCTCATGTGATTTCATTATTTAGCAATTCTTGGTCAGCAACATGCTGTGGTGAGTCCAATAATTCCTTTACATTGACAACTAGGATTCCGAATCTCTTGGGACAACCATCTCCTCGCACCTATACATACTTACTTTGTATGTTACACCAGGGTCTTGGAATATCTTTGAGAGCTTTGGGTCTGCAAACACTCTCAACCCACTGCCAGATGGTATGGCCTTGATTTGTTCTTCAGCTTTTGCAAGCTGTTCTTGTAACTTGGCAATCAACATATTCTATATATCAATCCTGTCTTCTTGGAATTCTATAAATGTTCTCAACTGGATGGCCACTCAGCCCCAAGCTCCATCCATCCCTGCTGCTTCTGTCAAAGCTGCAGCAAGATTGTGAGGAAAAGAAGTTGACATTATGAAATAGGAAAGGGATTATCTAATATTCTTCTAAAGATATTGGCTGGGCCTCCATAGGGTATAATAGGGTCTGAGTTTCTTTAAGGAAAAGTAAGATGCCAATGACTCTGACTCTCCTTCTTGAGATCTTCTGATTTCTCTGTATTTTCTCAGCTTCTTTGCTGACTTGACCAATGCTAGTTCCAGTGTCTCTTCTTTCTCTCTCTTTGGTACTCTCTCTAGTATTAGAATCAAGCCTCCTGTAAACAAATGGCATCTGGTCTTGCAGAAATCCAGAGTTGGTGATCTGAGGGGGGGAACATCATAAAGTTGGTGTAGGGGGATGAGATCTGGACTTTCTGGTGTGCTGTAGTAATCATTGGGGTCATACTTGGCTGGGGGTGGCAAGGGCTCTGCAAAGTGGACTCTTGGTCTATCCAATTGCTGTTCTGATCCTCGTTGTAGCCTAAGGTTAGTGTCCTGGCTATTGCTTGAATGAAGGTTATGGGGTAAAGAAGATTCCCATCTACATCCCAAACTCTGTTGAACCACTCTGGTTGTGGCTGTTCCTGTAGAGCTAAGAAGAGCTCTCCAAATGGTGTCTCTCCACACACTAAGTCCTGTGACTCTGTGTTAACAACTACTCTCTGCTGTTCTGCTAATTCCCACCTGGGCTCTGTAGGTACCAGTCCATGCAGTCCTACACTAGCAATGTAGAGGTGGTCAGTATGACTCAACCTCAGCCTATCCAGGTGAAGGAACAAACACAGCAACCTGTGGAAGACTAAAGACACTAAGCCTGCTATGAGCTTGTCTGTAGAAGAGTTAACTAGGGTGAGTCCATGAACTTGCTAGGACAAGCAACTCAAAGGTGAAAGGTGAAGTGAAAGGGTAGAGTCTAGTCTAGTGAAACAACCAAAACCACTAATGCTTCAAGTAACACCAAACTACTAAAAAGATGGAAGGAAAAATGCAAAGTGAGCCCTAAAGTCTCCTGAGTCCTGCAATGGAAGAAATACTCAAAGAGACTAGACTGGGAATTCCAGCCATAGTCCTCTGGATTTATGTATATATTCATACTGTGTGCATACATGTTGTGATCATATCTATGATCTAGGGCATAGGGCAAATAGAGATTAAATACATGAGTTATACACTGTAGGCTATGCATAATGGAAGAAGCAGTAATGAATAACATGAGATGTGGCAGAATAACAGCAAAGCATAGGCAGAGATGAATGTGAGAAATAATATGACCATATCAGGATTAGATCTCAGATCCAATCAGGGAAAGAGAAAGGAAACAAAGTATGTCCATGTTGCAGAGTCCATAAGGCTCTAGAGAAAGTGAAATTGGTGTCAAGTTGAGCACACGTGACTATTATTGTACATGATCCAATAAGATAAGATAAAAGAATAGTTCGATATGGAGTCAACCATAACATACAGTATATACCCTCTCAACAAATCCTGATAGTTTTGAAAGTTGAGTTCAAATCTGGCATTAGAATATGAACAAAGGTCTAGTCCAGTAGATGAAGTATAGAGTGGAGGAAAGTAAGTAAAGTAAAGGGATGGTGGTGGAACAGAAGATTCCAACACTTCTGTGGTGCATGCAGTGGCTGTGCTGAGCACATGGACAAAATTGGTATCTGTGCATACCACAGGTATAGACACAGAAATAGGCAGACAGGCGAGCCACATGGTTTTGCTTAATAACATGACATTGCTAAAATAGCCAAGATAAGCATCAGATATTTTAAGGTAGGTCTCACTCTCCCATGCTGTTTTCCACCAATTTTATAGATAACAATGCCATGAAAACAATCAAGCAGCTCACTCTTGTCCAATTCACAAATAACAAGATCCTGGACAGAGATCTAAAGCACAATGAGGCTAGATTAAAACTCTTGCAAAAATTACAAGAGGAAAAGAACAAAGTTGTTATGTACAATCAGCAAACAAGTGAGAATGATGCATGCAGCATGAAACAATGCTGAATAACTTTGGAATACTCCTACATTCACAGATTACTGATACTATCCACAGCTGCAAAGATATGTACATATGTAGTCACTGGCAATGACAACTTATTAAAGGATGAGGAAGAAGAATCCAACAATTTACAAGCAAATGCAAAAAGAAGAGTGAGCATGACTTTTTAGCCTTTATAGTGTTATGACTAACCCAGGCAGGGATAAGCATAGACTTGGTCATCTTAAAGGTTCTTGCCTCATTAATCTTCAACAATAGCAGAGACATCCACTCAAATGGTGGGGTAGCCCAACAACAGTTGGCTACTGGTTCAAGAGTTCAAAGATAAGGAGCATCTACTCAGAAGTAAGACAAAGACTTAAGTGAAGGGTCAAGGGATCAAAGATATGGGTTACACCAAGTAGGTCTAACTTAAGGGTACAAGGTAGAACTACTGGGTTTATATAGGCAAAGGAAAATGAAGATTACTAGATGAAATGGAACATTGTGGAAGGTAAAGGAACAGTTGGTAAGCATAAGATGACAAATCATGGAAGTGGGTGGAATGTGATGGAATTAGTGGTTAGTCATCATAAGAAAAGAGAAGATAATAATTGGGCTCCTACAGTGTTCAAACAAGGGAGCTTGTAGATGACAAGAGTGAACATAGGTAGTCAAGTCAAGAAGAAATGCATAGACTGAGTGATAAATTGTAACACATAGTTGTGTTATCTTAAGCTTATGTTGTGGGATATTTAACTGCTTGGGGAAAAATTGCCATCAGGATGATAATCTTAAGGATTCTGAAGACTTATGCAGGTTTCATTTTTTTAAGTGTTATGTGCACTCCTCACAGTTCCTTTAGATTTCATTCTGGAAGTACTGTACCTAGGTTAAACTTGATGTGGTGTCTATGCTTGTCTGAATATGTAAGAGGTATATATAAAAATGTGTCAAGCACTATCATCTCAAAGACATACATACATCACACCCAACTTGAATTATCATGATTCTTATATGTTAACTATTTTGTTCAAAATTGATTATTTACAAACCCAATCTTGGAACCAGGAAGACCTTCTGGGACTTGGGACTTTGATCCCTCTCAGTTTAAGCTTGGGCTGGTCAGGCTTCTGTTTGACAACTTTTCTCTCAAAGAGATGACCTGACAAATTTTAAGGTGAGTTTCTGGGTCATTTTTCAGTATTTGGACATTATAAATAATGAGTTGGTCTACATTGGTCTACTACACCTACCTTGTTTCATGTGATGGTTGACACTTTCAAACCTGATTGGTGAACTCTTCCAGTGTATACCCGATCTTTCAACCATTGATGAACATTTTCAAAAGAGGTAGTCAGAAAAGTTGGTGACTAGATTTTGAATAGGTGGACTGTCCTCATGTTTTCTCTCAAGCCACTGGCCCGACTTGGGTCAAGATTATCAGATTCATGGCATCCTCCGTGTCTGAGTCTCCTGCACCCAATCCATCGCACGGCGCTCCGCTTCCAATACGACACCGTCTTCCGAGCCTTCATACGAAACCACGGCTACTGTTCCTCCAAAGACATCCCACACCAACGACCCAAGACCGACAAGTTGAAGATGGGCAAAAACAAAAAATACACCATCCCAGACGAATCACACCTCTCCCTCCCCACACCTCCCAACGCAACGACCACCCCGATCATCGACACCCACACCCATCTCCTCACCACGTTTTCCTCCTACAAGAGCAAATATCCGAATGGAAGATACGATACCGTGTGGGACTTTGTTCGAGGGTGTTATGATGGGCGGAACGTCAAGGCGATCGTAGATGTGTGGTGTGAGGCACCGGTACAGCGCGCTTGGAAGGAGGTGGCAGATTCGGCGTTGAGCGAACAAGATAGGGCGACCAACTGGGGTGGGATCGAGTATTGGTTCGTCATGGGTAAGTGAGCGTTTCGATCTTCCTGTGCTTCTTCTCGGAGACGTGAGGTTGACTTCGAGGGGTTTTCCGTCGTTTTATCGGATAGGTGTTCATCCGTACGTAGGATTCCCCGGTGTCGATTGAGCATGGCTCATCGTCAAAGTTTCTTTTTTAGACACGAAGCAAGGCTTTACAATGATTCGGTCGAGCGATCGATGTAAGTCCGTGATACGGTTCCCCGAGTCACGATACCACCCCCTCAATCACCCCGTCACTCCCCCCAGTCTCGAAGCCATGGCCCATCCTCGTTGCGTAGGATGGGGAGAAATCGGCCTCGATTATCACTACGACAACTCGCCCCGCGAAATCCAACAACGTGTCTTTACGCGTCAACTCCGTCAGGCCGTCAAGCTCAAAAAGCCGCTCACGATACACACCCGAGAAGCGGAGGAAGACACGGAACGGATATTGAAGCAACATGTGCCCGCCGATCACAAGGTACGCCATGTGTCTTTTCCCCCCGATCGACATTGCTGACGCCCCCCGCCCTCGCCTCCTCCACTTTCCTCTCTTTGCTCCAACGACAGATCCACATCCACTGTTTCACAGACTCACCCGAATTCGCACGTCGACTCCTCGACCACTTTCCCAACCTCTACATCGGCATCACAGGCGTCATCTCCTACGCGACCAACCTCAACACCGCCGCGCTCGTACGTCACATGGCCGGATCCGCTGGCCCAGATTCAGACGGTCCCGGTCCACGCATCCTGCTCGAAACGGACGCGCCGTTCATGGTGCCCTCGAATATCTATGGATCGCTCCCGGAACTCAAGGGGAGATTGCCGCTCTGTCATACGGCGATGATCCCGTGGGTGGCGGATTTCACGGCGGGCGTCATTGGAGGTGGATGGGTGGCGGCGAACGTGATGCAGCAGGCGAATCAGAACGCTCGGTCGGTGTATGGGATACGATAGTCTCCCCAGTAGATGGATGTTATACCGTTTCCACACGAAGCACGGTCTTGGCGCCTTGGCGCGTGAACAGGTGACAACACTTCAAACCCGAGCGTGGATGGAGACTGTTTCATTCGCATCCAGTGTTCCCCTATGTGTTTTCACACAAGAAACATGGAACCTTCTAGGCCAGATCTTGGAACATATAACGTACACGCAAGAGAGGTCGAAAATCGCAAATATATGCGAGCGTCATTTCGAGGTGCCCTCGTGGACAGACTTAGCAGACAGCGTACAAAGGAAATCGACGAAAAAAAAAACGATTTCGACGCCCTGGTCTAGACTTTATGTTCATCTGACCGTGACGACGCGCTGTCGCTGGTAGCCCCGAGCGCCCGTTCCTCCCTCCGAATGAGCGCCTCACGCGTGTCCGAACTGACAGCCCCAAACATGACGTCCATCTCTTCCAAACTGAGTCCCTTTGTCTCGGGTATCACGCTAACGTCTGAGCATCAGCAAAATCACACTCGTAGACAAATTCTGGGTTCCTCACAGAGAAAAGACGGCCATGCCGCCAATGTTGATCGTGGCAAAGAGCATAAACAGTTTATAGCCCAAATTAGTTTCGATCGTAGGCGTCACCTTCGCTACGACGAAATCTATGGGGATGGGGTTGAGCGCGGAGGAACGAAAAACGTTCGCTTGTACGTACTCCATAGCCATTGTGATCCAGAGCCTACGGCAAGACCATAATGCCTCGTCCGCGTTGGGAAAATATCAGAAACGTAAACCCACGGGAGTGGTCCCCACCCCATCGAATAGAAGCAGACATAGAGATACAGCATCGCAGCCATCGCCTTTGAGGCAGGTGGCGGAGGGGGTGCAGCTTGACCAGGGAGAGGCGTCGCAACGGGGTGTGTCTTGAGAATAGCACCGATGATGAAGAACGTGATGCCCATTCCCAGTGCAGAGATGAACAGCGACGGTTTACGACCAAGACTGTCGACCATGAGGAACACAAAGATGGTTGTCGCTACCACTTTGACGATACCGTAGATCCCAGAGGAAAGGAGGGAATTCATCGTTCCGGAATACCCAATCTACATCAAGAGTCAACCAGTCACGCGACAGATCGAGCTTTACGGTAAACCGCTCACCGATGTGAATATTTGGGGTGCATAGTATCCGACGGAATTCTGCCCGCTCCATTGCTGCAAGAGAAAGATGACGAACGCGATGACGAATCGGACGAGGTTGCCTTTTCCAAAGAAGGCTTCCCTGATTCCGAGTCCCTGACGTGCTTCGCGTTCTTCGTTGATGGCAGCTTCGATCTCTGCCATTTCATGTCTGACCGAGGGTGAATCGTATGCTTCTCTGCGAAGGTACGCAAGATTCTCTATTGCCTCCTCTATACGGCCCTTGGACGCTAACCAACGTGGTGATTCCTGGCCATGATGAGGTTGATGCCGGATCAAAACAAAGGACGATTTACCTTGACAGTAAATAATCCGAGACACATTATCCCGGCCGGAACAAGTTGGAAACCAAAAGGAATTTTCCACACTTGGGGACTGTTGGCCATGTGCAGCCCAACACCGACTAGAGCCATCGTGGTTAGAGAGGGCGGAGATGCAACGACGCAAGACATATGGGCTCACGATTGATAAAGTACGAGATCATGACTCCGATCGCCACCATAATTTGAAACATGCCAGTGATCCGCCCACGAACATTTTTGGGCGAACATTCAGATACATAAGCAGGTGCAACAGCGGATATCCCGCCAATGCCAACACCCGATACGACGCGTCCACCGTAGATGTAGCCGATGCCACGACTACCCCCAGCCACTGTGGTAAGAATCTACGATCATCAGTGTACATATCCATAACCATGCCGCCAAGTCAAACTCACAGCACCGACGCAAAACACGAGCGTAAACATAACAAGAGTCCATCTGCGTCCAAAGAATGCTGCGAAAGGTGCCCCACATCAACACACACACCCAAGATGCGGAAGAATGATCGGGTCGTCTACCTGAGATGGGTGCACTTCCAAGAGCGCCAAAGAATGCACCAGCCTGGAGGACCGAGACCACGTTGGACGAAACTGTCACGTCCTGGCTTTGATTAACAGTGCCATTAGGATTGATAATGCCAAATTGTGTCTCAAAGTAGGTTTGAGACACAACACCTCCAGCGACACCGCTAGCCGAAAAAGTGAGCCTGAAAGAATTCTCTGACTTGACGCCACTACACGCACGTATCATAACCAAATAGTACGATACCCCAGTAAGCAACGAACGCCAGCCCTGTTCACAATCCATATAAGGTGCTTGATAGCGGGAATGACACTAAATCTCCTGTGACTCACAATATACTCGGATATTCTTGAAGTTGATCATGGACGACATGATGACGAACGTGCTGTGGTGGGGGGAGGGGAATCACCCAGAAAATGAACCCCGTATGACTTGACGTGTTTCATGATGATCGTTCCCACCTTATATGAGCGTGGGTTGGTTTGTGGGAGCGATGGCTCGCCTATGGGTGCGCGGACCGGCGGACCGGCGGGGCACTGGTGACGCTTTGAAGAGTATACTCGAGTACACACCCTCGCGACAGGAATCATCTGTGCATGGGTTGAAGCTGTCCGTGTGTTCAGCACATGATGAAATTCAATTTGGAATACGGGAAAACTCTTTCCCGGTAGACCATTGTCCTGGGATTTCAAGACTGAAAGGGGTGGAGTGCGTGGGTGTTTTGCAGCTGCAGATTCAAGCATATAAGTTGAAAGCCAGTTTGAAATTGGATCCATCATATTTGATATACCGTTTCGCTGTGACAGAAACGCAATATGAAGTTTCAGATCCCGCCAGACCTGGTCATGACAGGTATCCAATCCTGCTTCGCATTGGCGCTTCTTTCGGACCTGTTCAATAAATGTCACTATGAGGCATCCTCAATGACCCGAGTCAATCGTGATGACAGATGAGTTGGATCGTCAGCTATATTGACGTTGGCTGCTCTGTCACACTAACGTTGAGCAAGTGAGCATTATGCCAACACTCTGAGCCGTTCAGCAAATTGCGCCTACTCGATGAATGTGCACACACCCTCTTCATCTTGCCTCTGGCTAGATAGATCCCAAGAATCACCGACCCACTAACCCCGTGGTGCTATTACCATGAAATCCCCGAGGAGAAGAACGAGTCAGCAAGAATATCATAGTACACCCAACTTTGGACCGTTGCTTCATTCCGGGATTGGTGATTCCTTGTTCCCCGCTTAGCACAAGCGGCCCCTTCCGCTCGCTACGGAAACTGATCCTCGGGCTAACATTCCGTCCGATAAGTGATTAGTAGAGTAGTTCACCTGCAGGCCAGAACACCGAACTCGAGCTTCTTTGTAGTAAAATCGTCGAAACCACAAGGGTTCGCTCGATACTTTCCGCAGTGAACAAACATCAAGTGTGGACTGGACAGCAAGTGGAGTGCGAACTTTGTGAATCGGAGTGTCAATAGACGTCACGTGCGTTTGTTGGTTACGCCGAATCCCGATGCGATGCACCCTTCACGCCAACCGCGACATACGTCACAATATCATATCCAACACGTTGCTGATGCTCTTCCAGGAAAGTCGGCTTGCATCTAGGAACGGTCAGTCACTTGACGCGCTTACATTCGTAAAATGCTCTCTTTGTGAAACAACGGCGCACGGAACGGCTGTTCGAGGTAAGTAATACGTCTCAACTCAAGGGTATGCTCCCCATTCAGGTGAGAATCAATGTCCCTGGCATCGCCTTCAGTACTGATATCGTCTATGCGGTTGGACTCGTACGACAGACAATCCACAGGTATACCAGTTTCAAGTTCCTTCCAGCTCGCAGTGGGAATGTAGCCGCGTCGTGGTAAAATTTACGTCGCTGTGTGTTGCCTTTGACTTTCAATATGGCGTCACCAGGTATCACGGCGAAATTTTGAACGCCGGACTGGAGGATGTCAAGGACAAAACAAAGTCAACAAACGCCACTTGGCAACGCTTTCGTTCCTTGAAAGAAAAAATATCCATGGGAGCTCGGCAAGCCATCGGCTGCAGTGTTCCTTGTTGCCAACTTCCCGGCGAGCTTTCTCGTACCTGCAACATCAAAGCGCCCTTGATTCGGACATGAAAATGTCTGGACCTGGAGATTTCTAATCGCGCCGATGTTTTGCACTGGCTTGGGGTTGTAATGCATGAGAGAGCTAGACGTTGAAAGGGTTCTTCGCGTCCGTGACAACCGTGCATACCTCTGCGGAACCTGGACCAAACATCGAATCTCCTGGTGTTTTTTTGCTCCCGACCCTCTCCCTCCTTCCCGTTTACAGACGGATTCCCGAGGAACATCTCGGAAACTGTTTTCGTTGGGTACTTCCGAGTACATCAGCTGCATAACCTGAACAGTTACAGATGAGCGCTCTCGATGGTTGATTAGCTCCACGAGCATCTAGCGATTCCAACGCGGAAGAGTTACGGAATGCAGGCTGAACGGCCCGGTCAAACGAAGACTTACCGATGTTCAATAGGTCGGGTAAGTTTTAAAAGTCCATTGGCGCATAAGAGTGTCAGCGGTGGCCCCTCTGAACGATTACAATCGTACAATCGTACCTTGCTCAAACAGGGGCCCGCAAACAAGGTGACAGTGGAAGAAATGTGATAATGACGCATGTCAGAGTGGCGGAGAGTAATATTTTTTCGCGTGATTTTGGTGCTGATGTCCCTGGTCGAGTCAAGCATGCGGGTATCACTGTCGTCGCTTTCTACATATTGATACGCCTTGCTACTAATGGACTGATTGTAATTTGAACGTCCACGGTATCGCAGGCCCATTGCACTTGTTTGGAACGGGGGGCGGTGTGTGGGGATGGTATGGGTTGTTGACCAAACGCACTAATAACTCGAAGTGTGTGGAGGCTATGTATGCCACCTTCAGATCGGCCATTTACTGTGATTGGAGAAGAAATTGAGGGCCATCAGCTGAACGTTCCAGTGCGCGAAAAAGGACTAGTGTACTTTGAAACGTTGATTTCCTTTTTTGCTAGCCGTCCTCCAATCAGAGCTGTCAATGGTAGAGTCGTCAAGTGGATGCGTTCCACGCTGTCTCTGGAGATGTGGCCACAGCTTTAGCAAGATTGTCGATCGCGGTGCACTACCCCTGGAGCGATCCGACATGTTTGAGCGCAACATGTTGCAAGATATCGGGTAGAATACGAATCCGTGCATATGCTCGACAGCGCGCAGTAATGCCGCGTGCATGCACGGATGTGTTTCGACAGTGTTGGTCTGTCAAGATGTGACACGCCAAATCGAGAATGTGGATGATAATGCCGTAATGACTGGGCGTGATTACACATGTAATTTGAAAATGGGAGATCTAGATCGGGATGACCAATGGGGGTATCCATTTTTGGCAATGTGAATTCCTTTATTATTACGTGCTCGTCTTTTCCGAATCGTCGTGTCATGGACGACGATTGCTGGTCCGCCATTCTGAAACCACCCGAAAACGAGTCACTTGAAGAAAAACAAGCTCGTATCACTCGTCAACACGAAGCAGCAAGAATATCAAAGGAAATAGACGATGCCATCGAAAAGTCAAGAAAACACTACGACAAGCGCAAAAGGGCTATCAAGGTCCTCCTCCTCGGTACGTCCATCTTTTGCTCACAATTCCCTCTCCCTCATCCTCGCACAGGCCAGGCCGAGTCTGGCAAGTCCACCATGCTCAGAAGTATGTCTCTTTCACCCCGTCTCTCTCCTCCCCCGTTGACATTCGTCCCTCTGTCTAGACTTTCAACTGGCCTTTTGTCCCACCTACTTCCATCGCGAGATTCCAATATGGAAGGTCATCATACAGCTCAATCTCATCGGGTATCTTCCATCCATTCCTGCCCCTTCTTTCCTCACTCATCCCTCCACAGCTCCGTCAAGAAGCTCTTGGCCATCATCGACGAGGAGCTGGATCCAAAGTATCTTCGCTCGTTCCCTTCCCGTCCCAACTTCCGTGATCGCGCATCCCCTGCTCTCCCCTTACCCACGTCTCCTAGCGACCAATCCAGCGCCGGTGCTGTGTTCCCGCGCTCGGCCGGCCATAGTCAACGCTCCTCTTCCCGGAGCGCCTCGTCCAGTATCTCAGGCACCATCGCTTCTCCTAGCCAACCTCTCTTCGATCTCAAGTACGACTCTACTGACCCCCCTCTGACCCCGGCCCACTCCGCCCTTCGTCTCCGTCTGCTTCCCCTTCTTAGCGTAGAGACAAATCTCGCTCGCCAGCTCCTTCCCGAGTTCGGCGGTGCATCTCCACCCCTCTCCTCATCCACTGGTTGGACAAAGTGGGCGTCCGGCGCCGGTGACAACTCTGCTATCGGCCCTCTCTTCGCAAGTGGCGAGATCTGTGTCCGCGCCGGTGGCGCCTGGAAGAGTATCCTTGAGCGCATTTCAGGCACATCCCGCAATCCCTCAGACACTCCGGAACACACTCCCACCCATGACCCTTTCGCCCATACTATCAATCCTGGTTCTCCTGCCGCCTCCGGTAAACACACTACCCGCAGCACGCGTCCCCATCCCTCCGATCCAACTCCTCTTCTCGAAGCGCTCGCCCCTGACATCCACATCCTCTGGACAGACCCCGCCGTTCAGGCTCTCCTCAAGCGCAAGGGTGTTCACATGGAGCACAGTGCCGGTTTCTTTTTGAATGACATCATGAGAATTGGCAAACCCGGGTGGCAGCCAGGCATAGGTTCGTGCCCCGATACTTGTTCGTACCCATGTATTCACATGTCTTCCAGACGATATTGTACGAGCTAGACTCAGGACGTTTGGGGTAGAGGAACACAGATTCATGGTGGACGATGGTACGCGTTATCCACCGTCGTCGGATCCCCATCGCTCACTTTGCTTCCTAGGTTCAGAGTGGTACATCTATGACGTCGGCGGTAGCCGTGGGTCAAGGCATCAATGGGTGTCCTATTTCGATGATGGTTCGTCTATCCCCTCGGTTTGACAGTCGTCTGATTGGCATGTCTAGTCCAGGCAATCATATTCATTGCCCCACTTGTGTTCAATCAATCGCTTGACGAGGATAAAATGATTAACCGGCTGGTGCGCCTGCATGCTCATTCCTTCCTTTGGCACTCGTTCATACCTTCCTATAGGAAGACTCACTTAGCTTATGGAAAAAGATCTGCGCAAGCCCCATGCTTGCACGCGCCAACATCATCCTCTTTTTGAACAAAATGGACATCCTCCAGTCGACACTCAAAGCTGGTGTCCGTGTGCAGGCATATGTGCCCTCCTACGGCTCAAACCCAAACGATCTCGAACATGTTGTCAGGTGTACGTCCATCACGTGCCTTGGTCTATTCATATTCCTGGTGGTAACAGCCGTCACAGACTTTCGCGACAAGTTCCGCGCATACCATGTGTGTTGTCGTTCCATGGAATGCCCTGGTGGTTGTGCTGATGCGTGACCCCTTGATAGAAGCGCCTGTCGCCCAAGCAACGGACCTTTTATTGCTACGGAACGTCTGCCATCGTACGTTTGCCCCATTATTTCCTTGCGACCTATTTTGATGGTGTCGGCCCATCAGGACACGCAAGCTACTCAAGCTGTTCTTTCAAGCGTACGAGAGGGCATCCTAAGAAGCCATCTTGAAACCATTAATGTCATCTAAATTAACGTCTATCTATGAAGGGCACGCATCTTTGCTTGTGCTATATTGCACTCGCGCTTGGCCCACTCCCGTTTGGTTTGTTCCCGGTCGTGTCTCTCGGCCTTCACACGTCTCGTCACTTATGCTTCCATATTTCAATCCGCATGATCATCCCACACACGTCCCATCAACATCACCCCCCCATCCTCATACATGCATTAGAGGTTTCCGGGTGTCGTTCTTGTCTTGTCTTTGTTCTGTCATCGCACACGTATGGTATCGCCTGCATGCGCACACATTTTTTATTTATAATAGACAGTAATAGTTTGTCATCGAGTAGCTGATATTTGTAGGGGGGGTAAGTATTGTAGCCACTTAATCAGATCGATATGCATCCTTTTTTTCTTTTGTCGCAACCAAGGAACGTCGGATTGTAAGCTCAGTCTTGAAGCTAATGAAGCTCGACCCTTCTGCCCCATTCCTCATTACATGCCATCCCGTCGGATGTCTACTCATACATCATGACGTCACATCGGGTCTACTCGAGCAGTACAAGGCTATAGAGGAATGTAAATACGACGTATTGCCAATTCTCTTCCAATATATCTATATCGTTCGTTCACGATCTCTTCTGCTTGCTTAGAGTTCCCACCTCTCGAGGCGTTTCCATGGATGCATCGATCAAGGGTATCGTACGAGCAGATCAGCGGCAGTCCATCCCCGGCTCGGTGCTCGCATCAACTAGTATATCGGCACCCCCAACCAATTGGCAAACAAGGGATTGATCAGCAACCCCTACGTCCAGTTTTTTGTTGTTGTGGTGACTTGTACGTCATGCCAACTAATAACTATACCTTGGGGTGCGACGACCGGGACCGACGCTCGTACAGACGGGCAGGTCCGGGGATGTGACAGTGACAATATGATTAAGATTGTTAATGCGGCAATGCCAATATGTAAATCCAATTTGTCTTCGGCTCCGAGGTATGGTATGTACAGTGCGGCGTTGCTAATCACTTGGCTCCTATTTGATTGTCTCGGAACGTGGAATCCTGCGGGACCGCGGGGAACATGGATTGAATTTGAATTTGAGATGTGGCTTGTCGCGATCGAGGTGGCATGGGACTGGGAATTAAAGTACTAGATAAGATGTGACTTGGCCGCCGTGCAAGTCGGAATTTCGATTTTGGGTCCATGCCGCATCTTTGGGGTACCCGAGCGGGTGATTTTGAGGGGCAGAAAGCACGAGGGGGGGGAGGGAAAACGTGGGTCAAGACATACATAGATTCTATGCAATCGCCAAAACAGGCCCCTTGATTGAAGACTGAAGAAAAAAACACTCACTTGGTGCATACATATTGTCAGGGTCATTGATCAAGCGGTTTTGCTGTACACGACCGATGATCGCTCGTTCTATACGTACAAAACAAGCTACCTGTTTAGGGACGGAACAACCCTTGGCCCGATCATACAAAGTCGGTGATTATCAGTAAAGGGTCGTTCTATGAGTGCCACCACGGGGCAAACTTGGCTCCGTTGTACAGCGGCTGTCACTGATCGTTGCGACAGCCGAATTCATTGTTTGTTTCACAATCGGCCGCGGCAACGTTCGATTCCAGATTGTCTTGGTTTGACCGAGTTTCGGAAATTCGATCACAATGCCGAATCGTGCGGGGGTTGACACATACATACATGCCAATCATCATATGCACCATTACCGTTCTGACGTTTTGAGCGGGGCCCCCGAGGGCCTGCCGTCGGGTTATAGATCACCCACTGGCAGTGACAATCCTTGGTAATCGAGACAAATAACCAAGGCTCTACGGATTTTCCGAATACGTTCAATGACGATCATCGCACATTTGTGTTTGGATCTGAAACATGCAGGGTCGTTGGTTGTTTGGCCAAGGGCTCCCACTCTGATTGTAATTTGTACCCGGTGATCGGGTCACCAAAGGGATTCAACGAGGCTGATATCAAAAACTGTCGAGTTGACAGTGTTCGAGTTGTTACGTGATCAGATTCAGGTGACAAGGGTCACTCGGACGAGGAAAAGCAAGGACGTACCACGAAACATCATCATCACCAGACGAGGTCAAGAGGTACCGTTTCCCAACGTTCGGCGCGGTGAAGACACTACCTTCTCCCGCTCGAATCAATGCGTGGAATCGTGGCACCAAAAGCAAGAGCATTCCAGCAGCCATTTCAAGTCAAAGCTTCGAGCGAGGACAGGAGTGGGCCGGTTTTATTATATCACGGTTAGTACGTGAGGTTCGTTATTGGTTATGCTAATCCTTAATATTAAGCGACAGACGACATTCGAGTCATCTGTGGACAACCAGCACCGAAGCGGGCGCCAGCTAGGGAACACACCTATCGACGGGTCGATGGTTACCGGTTACATTCAATATTTGCACCAACATTGTCGACACATCTCGTCTTCCCTCCTTGTTTGAATCTGAGGGCAGCTCTCAGGCTCACGGGAAATGACAATCGTGCGTATCGACTTTTCATTGGTTTCCCTCTTGGCCTGCGCCCGACCTGCTTAACATCACAGAGCACCAGCATTCGGCAACAGAATCTAGCGTGTTTTGCTAGGGAGAACAAACGAACCGTGGTGAATGTTCGGTGCGTACCACGAATGTCAACGTTCGCAATACGAGGGATTAGGCCCTGGACTCTTCCCCGACGACGGTATAAGAGCGGATGGAGAGCAAAATCATGTGCGATCATGAAAAAACTGACCTTTTTTTTGCGTTTTTGTCAGTCAGACGTAGATTCTACTTTTGTTTGCGTCGAGATACCGTTTGTGTGTCTGAGGCGTATCCTCAGAGTGACGCGGTCAGTAAAACATGTTTTGTCCACATGACCTGCGCTCGTCGACCAAGGGAGCATTCCTGAGTCTCCACGCTCACCTGGACCTCTGTGTCGCGACTATGTGCGCGAATGGGCAACATTCATCGTGTCTATTTCGAACGTTGCGAGATTCATATGGAGCGTTCCGTCAAGTGTACCTCAAAGCAGTTTGTTTTTGCTACGAATATCGATTGCAGGGTGTGTGTCACGTTCGTAATTTGCACGCTGCCGTTGATGCGGTCTTGTCCTGCTGCATATGTGCAATGGGTGTGGCAATGGATGCGCCGACTTTGCGTTCGAGCGACTCGTAATGCGGCTACGTGCATCTCCACCAACGCAGTCCATTGGCTTGCCCTGTGGGTGTGTCACCGCTTGATGGATTCAAATCGCTGTAACGAGGCAGTCACAGAGATACAGTAGACTCCCTTATAACACATACGTGGTATAACACATACTCCCTTATAACGCATAGCATTTTCAGTTTCTCAACTTCATTTGCAGGGATTTCATACCCAAAACCCATAACTCTCTGATAACGCATAACGCATACTATTTTTTGGCTGCCATAACACATACATGTGCTTAGATAATGTGATCAGACTACTAAATTAGGAAATGTTATTACATAATATTTTGTTTTAGCCATCTCAGAATGGCAACAACGACCCAAACTATCAACTTCTCTTAATGAAACCCCTTGACATTCTAAAAAAGGGCTTAACAAAGGTTCAAAATCAGATTCGAGAAAGGAAGGCTGGTCAACCCATATCAGAGGTTGATCAGGAGTGGCTAGATGGTGGTATTGAACCAGGTTTGACATGTGACGAAGTACTCCAAGCTGTGTTGCTACTACAGAGGCATGTCAATGAGCTTGATGACCCATTTGCATGTAAGCTGGAGGCAATGTTGGGTTTATTCAGGCGGAGGACACAAGTCCTCAATATGCAGGTGTAAGGCGAGACTGCGCACCGCTTCAACCGTTATGCCAAAAAGGCAGTAATACTGAATGCTTATGATTCAGTATCCCGGGGGGTATATAGCCTGGTAACCAGCCCGTCTAGGCTGGTTACCAGACTAGGCGGTATATATGCTAGTTATAGGTACCTAGGTAAGCTGTAGGCTTACAGCAGGGAATGAAGGACAGCAAGGTTACTAATTATTTCACTCCTAAGTAGCATTTTTATGTTACATGAATACTAGATTTGCATGTCTGCCACAATTAGTCCATTAGGGGCTAACTGGTCGACCTCCTGACAACGCATACTCCCTCATAACACATACCCCTGGGCCTATCTCGAGGGGGTATGTGTTATAAGGGAGTCTACTGTAATAGGAGGTTGATACTGAATGAGGCACGTGTTACAGTTTTGGTACCCCCCCGGTCTTTTTCTTTTCTTATCCTTGGCCGCGTACCAACACGTGACCACCCGTCACTGGACTATCCACCCCGGCATATTTTCGCGCTCGTTTACGCTCGACACTACCTGTCTTGCAACAGCTCGACTTCACCTCCTCCTGCACTATCCCCTCGTGCAGTGTCTTCTGACACAGCCACTCCCCCCTGTGTCCCGATCCTGGATCTTCCCCGGATCCTCCCTGGAATATCCCTTAGGGGATCTTCCCACCCTCCACTTCCTTCAGGGCCGACTTTTGCCCTTCGGATCTCTCCAGCACCGCCCTTCACTGCACCCCCGGATTCCCCCCAGCACTGCCCTCAGTGCTCCTTTGCACACAGCTGTCCTCCTGTGCTTCCCTCGGTGATCCCCATCTCAGTTGAGGCCAGATCTCTCCTCAACATTGCCACCAACCTTGTGTTGCACCCCGAGCTCACTTCCCTCATGTGACCACTCACATGCCATCATAACGCGACACGCCATGCTTATTCCCACGACGCGTCTTTACGCTCATGAACTTCCCATGCAGGACCCCTCCTGCCTAATCGGGCGATAACCTCGCCACACTACATCCGGGTTTCCTTTTGCAGATATGGACTCTTACCATATTAGGTTAGACTGTGCATGGACCACCATTACCAGATTGGGATATACCTGCCCTAAAGCCCTTACGGCCAGGGTATATAAGTTCGAACTCCTCTCGAACGCCTCTCTTTCTCTAACCTTGATCTGACACCTAAAGTGTACACCTTACGGTTACTCTTGTGGTATACATCATCCATTCCTTGCAACATTCCCTTGCTCGATCTCTCTCTCTCCTCACCCTCCCCTCCTTCCACCTTCATTGAAGGTCTCTGTCGTCAACGCCTTAGAATCTTTCTAAGGAACCCTAGGACGAGCAACTCCGTTGCTCTCTCCCTCAACCAACGGCTCGCTGCTGCTGGTTAGTCTCTAGGTTCTCCACCCCAGTCAGGAGAACTCGCCCCATTCAACGACGACCTTGCTACCCCTCATCCTCGTCTAGGTCAAGGTCAACCAACCTTGTCAATCTCGGACTCTCAGTCGTCGTCTACCTAGGGATACTTCTCCTAGTATTCCTCGCTGTCTGTCACCAGGCTCGCGTCAAGCCTGAAGGTATCCTACACCGTTAGGACCAACAAGAGTTAGGCTCAAGGCGGCTCTACGCTTCGTGTCTACTTGTACGCCTACCGGGTGGTAGTCGTAACAGCGCGGAGTTATTCAAAGTCCAATTACAATCGCCGCACTTGTCTATCTGCTCAAAGCAGACACATGCCAACATCGCACAAACACACTTTATGAATATACAACACAACATGCCTGCACCACTATTCGTACACTCGCCTTCGCGGAAAAAAAGGAGGGGTTGAGACCGCTTTTTACTGAATCTTTTGCAACTTCCAGACTTGGTTTTGGTCATCCCAATGACCCCACAATTGAACAGGCATTCTAGGTGTTGAATTCCCGCAATCAGAGAGGTCGACACAATAGTTGGTGTTGCTCGCTGGCAAGAGCCTCCCCAATCACCAACCACATCGCAAATGTCCAATACATCCACAACAACACAAATCCCAAAGTGACAGTGTCACGCCGATCACAGAAGATTCCGAGAATGAGAAAACGAGGGGAATATTGTCAGTGCGACACGAAACAAAAAAAGAAGATGAGGCATCCAAGCCAACTTACCTCACTCCACTGTCCACCTATTGTTCCCGATGAGCGAGCCTTATTAAACATGGTCCAAATTGTTATTGTAATGCTTAGTTAGGCTTATTTCCATGAATTTCCCAACACCGGCAATACCTCACACCCCAAATCTGCCCCAAATACCTTCCCACACCCCTTACATGTTTGCCCACAATGCTCCTGACACTTACATAATTGCTTTGATCGCCTCTCACACTTCCAGAACACCTGCCACATGTCCATTTTTGGACACATAGATACAACATATCCCTCCCCCCCTTTTCTGCTCAACCCCTCACTTCCCTGGCCTCAGAGACTGTTTTAAGTAGATATATTGTGTGTTACAGTATTTTGTAAGGCTTCCAACCACTTCAATTGTAATATTAAGATCTATATATGT
>JBBPQP010000168.1:0-41741 GCA_038092555.1 Boletus subgraveolens | reverse complement strand
GTTCGCGCGGGGTAAGACGGCGTCGAGGTCGACGAGTCAGAGCTCGGCTGGGACGTCCAGAGTGCCTAGTCCACCGGGTGTGCCTCCCAAGACACCATTGCAGAGCGGACCTCCGTCCGCGTTTGATTCATCGAGGCGGCAGAGGACGACACCGTTGAGCTCGACTGCACCGTCGAGTTGGACGAAACGGCCTGCACCAGCCAGTAGGCGGAGGAGCGTCGACGGATCATCCTCACGCGGATCAAGTGACAACGAGGTACGTGCGCATGCATTCTGTCATTTTTCGCCATTATCCTGTCTCTATGCGTCTCCTTTACAACATTGTGCTGATCCATTTGCATTCAGTCGTCGGTGACCAGTCCCTCCTCGTGGGGACGAACTCCAGGTCGCGCACGTGCCCCATCAAACCCCACATCACCCTCCAGCACTGGAACGTCTCCCAATACCTCATCCACATCACCCTTTGCACGCCCGCATTCACGTGCGGCGTCACAGCCTTACAACTCGATTGGTATCCATTACGGCACGCCAGACCGGGATCGCGACGCACCCATGTCGCCAGGGGATATGTCTGCTGATACTTCATTCGAACAGTCTTTCGACTATCCTAAGGGTGGCACGGACGCGTTCATGGATAGTATCTCCTCATTGCCCATGCCACGTCGATCGTCTGACTCTGGATCCGATTCGGACAGCGAAGACGAGTCGTCACTGGGGCTCGTGCTCGATCGCTCTGCCACGTCATCAACGGTGTCACTGGAACCCCTTGACAGAGTTGACGCGTTACAGAAAGCAAACACCGAGTTGAGCAGGAAATTGTTGGAAGCTGACCGCGCTCTTCAGAACAAACTCATGGAACATGACAATGACCTGGAAGAGATGCAGGCGAGATTAGAGGAATTGAAGAGCGAGCTAACCGCAACGAAGAGGGAGGAGAAGGAGTTGAGGGCCAAGGAGGTATGTGTGGCTTTCTGTCCCCTATGTTGCAAACTTGACTGGAGAGCCGCCGCTTCGCCGTGATACTCACACTGTTATTCTTTTAGCGTGTCAACTCGACGCAAATGGCTGCCCTCGAAAGCGAGATTGCGAAATTGCAAAAGAGTCTTGAGAACGCACGTATCTCTTACCAGTCTTTGCAGAAGCAGTACCAGGAACAATGTGGTCTGTGTTCTGTTCATTGTCCTTTCCCTACCACAGTTTTCTAATTCGTTTGCTCGGTCAGCTGAGTCCGAACGCTACCGCAATACCCTTCGGCGGCGCGACCAAGAGCTTAAAGATCTGCAAGACGCCACTGCATTGCAGGCCCTCGAAGCTCAGAAGTACCTACGCGAGCACGATTCCTACGAGGAGCGCCTTGCCCAGCTTGAGGCTGAACTTTCACATGCTCAACAAGCCCACGCACAGCTGGACGAACAAAAGCAGGAGAACCTGATGCTCAAGGAAACAATCGATAGGATGAGATTCGAGATGGATGAGATGAGGAGCTTGGGTGCGATGGGTGCTGGACATGGTACGGGAAGTGGCAGTGGCAGCGTCAGGGGGAGTATGAGTAAGAGCTTAGGCGCGGAACTGCTGGGGAAAATGGGTGCCCAGTGGGGGATGGATGAAGAGGAAGAAGAAGAGGGGCTGGACCTTGAGGGTGAGGACCAGCAAGACACAGAGGGTGAGGAAGAGGACGTGATTCAGACCATCATCACTCGGAAGAAGCGGGTGCGTTGACTGTTCTTATACCTCGATTTTCTCCTGGCTAATATCTATTGCAGAAAGTGTCAAGTCGATCGAAAGTGGAGCCCCTCACATTTGAAGAGACAAAGGAGTACGCGGATGCTTCGACGCAGTACCATGCGTCCGAACATACTGTAGTGTGTGCGATGCAAACTGAGGATGAACCCCAGATCCCCACTGCCACCTTCGCCACGCAAACAGAGACGCCATTTACTTCCTTCGCTATACAAACTGAACCTGAACCTCTCCCGATTCCTCGAATTACCGCAAGCATCGAAATTCAAACAGACGCTCCTGAGCCAGAGCGAAGACCTGAAGCAGATGTTGAACCGGAGCCGTCTCGTTCACCTTCCCCAATCGAAGAGGAATCGCTTGCTTCATCCTCTTCCACTGTTCTCCCTCCGACCCCCAAGGGTGCACTCGCTCACAATGATCTGCCCCCGTCCTATACGCAAGTTGCTTCCTCTGAACCTCTCGAGACACTTCAGAAGTGGCATCACGGTCTCCAACTTCCAATTAGTGGGCTCACCTCCGGTATCTCCGAGGACGCTGTCGAGGAGTGGCGTTCGCTCAAAGCCGAACTCGGTGTCGAGTGCGCAGTGATCGACCAGATCGTCGAAGCATCCACAAAGACAGGCCCGAGACCCAGCTCACAAAAGAACAACAAGTTTTACAACATCTACAACACCTACGTCTACGGAGGTGATAAAGATGGGTCCGGGAGCGGGAACGGTGGGGGTTCGTTTGGTCTCAACATCGCGAAACAGCTGTTTTTCTGCATGGGCGCGTCGGCGTGCATGTATCTCGTCATGGGACCTTATATCGCTGCGCAGTATATGCCTGTGGGCGGTGCGACGTACTATGATCGTGCCGCATGGTCGAGTTTCAACACGATGCAGGCCCCCGGAGAGGGCTTTGGATACGATGGCACGTCAGCGCTGTGGAATATCGTGGGCAGAGTTGGGTACGGGGCCGCGCGGATCGCGGGTGGATGGCCGACGTAAATGTCGAGCGCCTTGTGAACACGAATCGACAACCCGGGTCATCACCATTCCAGCGATGGTGACAGTTGCTTTTTCGACCCCCCTTTTATCTTTTATCTTCGTTCTTCGTGTTCATATGGTTGCGCTTCTTTATGACGTTATCTATCCGTCTATCCGTTCGCTCCTCTCGTTCTCTCGTTGGCTTTCCACGTATTCACTCGTTCGTTTCTTGCTCACTCGGGTCGCGTTTCTTTCCTGGCTCCCCATGTTATTTCATTTTCATGTTGTTACATATAAGTTTTATATCCAGGACTGGATCAACATTTTTAGCATATGCGCATATCTCCCTCACTCCCATGCTTGTCACTCTTTTTTTTTGTTGCCTTTACGTTTCTTCTTATCCTATCTGTTCACCATTCCGTCTTTTTTTCTTTATTCTTTCTGTGTTGTGTATGTTTCACTGCTTATCAATACAACATCCCCCCCATTATCGGACGAATTTTACTTGTTGCGCAGTGTCATATAGACAAGGCATCACTTGTAATAGTACAACTACAGCACAATCGAATATCTATAAGGGATCCCTCAGCCCCGAAAAACGATCGATCAGTGAACGTGACATCGTTAGCGGGAGGGAATATCTATGCACGAGAGAGAGAGAGGAACGACCTAATTCTATGCCGATCATATCGTCCGCCCCTGCTCGAGGGACAAAAAGAAAAAGAAAAGAAAAGAGAGTGGGGGTCATCGTGCGTGTATGAGGAGAAGCAGGACGACAAAAAATGAAAAGAGATAAAGGAAAGAGAGGAGGAACGGGATGAAAAGAGGGGGGGTAGGGGAGACGCGATCGCGATTGTATCAAAGTACAGCGATGGAAGCACCCGAGTGCCTTGTTAGGAAAAAAAAAGACATGATATCAGAATGATGATAGAATGATCAGGTCATGAAAACAAGGTTGGGTACCAGCTAGCACAGAACAGTAAAACATGCAAAGCGAGTGAGGAGGGTGGGGGAGTAGATGAGTGGATAAGACATATATCGGCGGGCATCTATTTTGAACAACGGTTATGATGTGAGCCAAACGCCAAAGGGGGAAAAGGAATGAATGAAAACCATTTATTTTGGAATTGAAAATCGGAAACCGTAATTTGAGTGGACAGAAACGGCGATCAGTGTCCGTTGCGGCAGGGGACCTGACAAGCCTTCATCTGAACCGTCCATCGTCGAGATCCGATAACGGCGGTGGAGATGCAGCAGTAACTGAGACCGATGGCCGACGTCGCTTGAACTCTATCGGGGCTATTTCTTCATCACTCTCCTCGTCATCTTCCTCCTCATACATCTGGCTGGTGTTGGCGCGGAACACCTCGCGTTCACGTGCCCCGCACCTGTTACCGAAGAAACTAGAATCTGAATCAAGATCCTCGTACTCTTCCTCGCTAGTGTTGTTCAGGTCCGATTCATACGCGATGTGATGAAGAGGGCTTGGGCTCGTCGTCGACCGGTGGTGGCGACTGGATGCGGAATCCTGAGGGTTAGATACATCACAACATATATGTACAGATGGCGCAAGGTGTAATCGTTCCGGCTGTGGGTGTCGCAAAGCAGTGGAGGTATGGTTGATAACTTCCGTCGCCTGGCCGAGACCGAGAGGAAGGTTCGACACGAGGGTGGTGTGCTCTACACCACCAGCACCTAGGAACATAGCATCGTCGTCCATACCATCTTGTTCTCCGGAATTAAGGCTCGTCACGTCTTCCACATAACTGATCGGCTCGCCCCAGCTTGATGCGCGTCGTGCAGCGGTGAGAACGCCAGGACAATGATACACGCTTCGCGAGCATTCCTTTCCATGGTGCCGAAGCACTTCATCACTCCTCCTCGCCATGATATCCACGGACGGTCCAGCGTTCAGAGTGTTCTCCTGGAAAACTGATACACCCGACGATGAATCAAGTGGCGAAGAAGCCTGAGAGGGTGTTTTGTGAGACGAATTGTGGCGCAATATTGAAGAGAGGGAAAAACGATGACGCTGGCGTTCGTCGTTTGGTAACGGGGTGCTTGAACTATCTCTCCCACCACTCGAAGGCCGACTCTGAGACCCCGCCGAGCGCGAGGAATTCACAACAAAATGAGGATGAATTTCCCCGGGTGGAGTGAGAGTCTCAGAACCGCGCCGGCCGTCTACAGGTCGTACAGAGCGCGAGTTTGGGTCTTGAGGAGATGGATCTGCGGCCAATCGTGCCCATCTTTCAATAGACTTTTCCCTTCTTCGACCCATGTTCGGTGTCGAGTCGTTCCGTAGAATAACCGAACGAGCAGTTCTTGTCTTTGCTTTCTCACGAATTTCGGGACCCGGTAAATGCTCACTAGCACTTTTATGGCGTCCAGCTCCCATGATTCCAGGAAGAGAATGAACACCAGTGGTATTGTCGTCGTCATCATCATTTCGAACGCTCGGGCGGGAGGGACGGGTTGTACGAACGGTACGGAAGAGGGAGGAAATACGGTTGCTGAGTCGCTTATGCCAACCCCAGGTGAACCTCGCCGCCGTCATCGCTGTTCGAGTCTCGTTCTCGGTGACCATGACCATATCATTCTTGCTGGGTGACGTCTGGCTGAGCCACTCGCGGGAAATTGGAATGTCGTTCAGAAACCAAGCATAACGCTAGATTAAGGATCAGTAAAATGCTCCGTTGAGGGAACGAAAAGCCATTCACTTTGGCATCGTCGAGCGTGATGCGCTTCCTCACATCCTTCTGAAGGAACTTGTCAAGAAGGTTCATGACGATACGGCCTTCGTGCATCTTGTGCGGGCGTCTACCTCCCGTCGGCCTATGATCGCTTCCCATATAGTCATCTGGTTCCCAGTCACTGTTGCAGATGACGTGGTACAACACGTATTCGCTAGAGTCAGGGGGTCGAAATGGAATGTGTCCGAACAAGAGGCAATATAGAGTAACGCCAAGGGCCCAGACGTCGATGGCTTTCGTAATGGGCTGACGGTGGGGAATGATTGGTGAACCCTTGATGGTGGATGACGAATTGATGTGTGTAGCGGATCTGTTTGAATGCAGGGTGGTGGTGGTAGCGGATGCCGAGATTATCGGCGACGGCTCGGTACTAGTGTACTCTGCGATCACCTCAGGGGCAAGAAAAGGGGGAGTGCCAGCGCGTTTTGATAGATCCGAATCATCTAGAAGAATTGGGTCGTTTGGATCATCAAGCGCGACTTGACCACGTCCGGCAGCAGCCAAGCGCTGGGCATAGGAAAAATGGGAAACCCCAAAGTCTGTGATCTTGACCATTTGACGGTCTGCGGTCCAGAGGAGGTTCGCCGGTTTTATGTCACGGTGGATAATACCCTGATAATGCACTGAACGATGGGAACGGCGGAAAAATGGTCAGTGATTGACGGACGCAGAAGGAATACACCCACGCACAATATTCTAGGCCAAGAATAACGTCACGACAGATTCGTCGACATTGGTCAACCTGCAAAATTGGCTGATGTTGCTCATTGCGCCACTTGATTTCTCCGCCGCCGAGATATTCCATGACTAAAGATATGGCTGTCAGCGCGTGGAACTCGGACAAGGACGGGCCATCCTATCATACCGTGTCCCGAGCTGGAGCCACGGGGTCATAATTCCTCGACTGAGTTACTCGCCCATGGCACGAAGTCAGGGAGCAGATAGGGAGGAAAATCTACCGAATTCGCGGCAAAAAGAGAAGGGGGCGCGCTCACCCATGTAGATTCTATCGTTGAGCTTGTCGTCGATAACCTCGAGCAGACGGACGATGTGGCCGTGGCGACATTTTTTCATGATAGCGATTTCCTTGCGTATCTTTTGTTCGAGACTACCAAGCCTGTCGGTCAGAGGCGTATGGGGGGAAGTCGGAAGGTTCCTCCGACGAAGAAGATTCATCTTCTCGGCGCGTGGATTATTACGTTTCACGACCTTTATCGCCTGATAAGTGTTGGGAAGCAGTATTGAGGGAATGAACGGCGAGGAACGAATAGGAACGACTGACCACCTCGCGCCGATTGTTTGAGAGGTCCCAACACACCCATACTTCGCCGTGTTGGCCCTTGCCTACTCGGTGGCTGCGCAAATATTGGTTGACTCTCGGGCGCCTGTCGTCGCTGTATCGAAAGTGCAGTTCCTTGGTCATCCGGACGGAGCCAGGAGGATCAAAGGGCTGAGCCGGTTCGCCGGTGGGGGGGGCGGTGTCGAGTGAATCTGAGTTTGTGGCCATTGCTACGTGGACGACATGAAGAGTTCTGGGGCAAAGGCAGTCAGATAATAAGGAGGGAAGTATGGTTGGGCAGGAAGTGGTAGTAAATGGAAAGCAGCGTCGAATGGAGGACGGCTTTGCGGGCCAAGCTAAGTCAGTGGTAGGACTCCGGACACTGCCCAATAAAACAGTACATTGCTCTCGTTACAGTTTATCAATGACAGGATCATCATGCACTCTTTTTTCTCGCCTACGCTTCCTTTTCATTATCCTGCCGCTCGCTTATCCCCTTGCACACGCACTTGTCCTCCTCTTTTACATCTTTCATCACCTAGACATAAGCGTCAGTAAACGGTGTCCCGGGTCGTCGTGTGATTACAGATTTGGGGGGCCTCTCCAACTCCCAAGCGAACGCCCGAAGCCATAAAACAGCCTTGGAATGGGAATGGTGTGAGTAGTCCGCGATGGGGTGCCTTCGAAAAGGGACCGCATCAAACTATAACGTAGGAACAGGAATCGGCTCCCTCGCAGCGTCCTGAGTGAGGTGATAGACGACCCGACCCAGATCTGCCATTCACACGACCACGAGTCAACACGACGACGACTTACTGACTCAACATGCCGACCACATCCCTGTTCGAATGAGACCCAAATTAGCACTCTGAGATGATATCAAACAAGTATCAGGAAAAGCTAATTATCAGGCGTGGGCGCGAACCAGAGATAAGTTCAACATCCGCGGACGCATGGACCCATCCTCATGATAGCAGTAAGATAGGACAGATTGACAAATCCGTGCTCAGTTTCCATCCTCGGTGTAAGCGTGGATGCGCCCCGATATTGAATCACAGAAGGCCAACGCCACAAAACATCACCAAGGAAACCTGTACGCACCTTCCAAGTGATCTTGCCGCATTCGTCGCATTTGACAGTAAAACACGCGTTCGCGAGAATGGGGGCTTCAACCGCAGTCATGGTGAGTGTCTTTGTGTGAGGTAGGTTAAGGTAATAAAGTCTGTGTATGGGTGTTACAAGTGAACCTAGAATGACGTGGCGGCCGTCAAGTCAATGCCAAACAAAAGCGATAAGCCAAGATAAGTCAGTAAAGGTCGCGACCCGTCGTAACGGCAGAAGGTGATTGTTACGCGGATAGGGCGTAGCTCGCCTTGTAAGGAGCACTGTCTCCTGGGCTTACAACCACCGCACGACTGATCATCTCCTCGCCAGAGTTCATCACCCGTTTCTTCGTGGGCGGATATCACCAGCGTAGTTGGCAACCATCGATACATCCAGAAAGTTGAGAATCAAACAAAAAAACCACATGTTAGCACGAAATAGGAAGATGTTCTCATCCGTCTCTGGTCTAGATCGTTACAACACATTAATATCCATGTTTCGCATAGCCTATTCCCACTCTCGTCTTGCTGTTACCCTTCCCTCTCAACCTCTTCAGCGCTTCGTGCCATTTCTTCTGCCGCACATACGCCGACTTTTGCCCGTTTGGAACCCAGGACGTTCTCGGCAGCGACAAAACTCCATTCTGGGACGATTTGGTCAAAACAAGTTACTCTCCCCGTCGCCGTTAGAGTCCAGAAGGGGCTTTACCCCATTGGCGCGGCCATTGCACGACCGACAACCCGACGAGTCCCCGCCACGAATTTCAAAAGGAACGACTCCATACAGTCGGTACATGAATGAACGTACTAAAAGAACAGTCCAGACTCTGGTTGGTTCCATTCTGCCACGTCCCCCGGGTGCTCTTGCAATGCTTTGTCGAAAATATCCTGTAGACGGTTGGATACATCCCGCATAAAGGTTTCGAAGACGTCATATTCCCACTGTTCAACGAGGGGGATACCTTCGCTTGTTCCACTGTTGAAGCTTGTACATAAGTCCGACGAGCCGGTCTGTCGTTCACTCTCATCTGGTAAATAATCATCCCCGACTATTCTTAGAATAGGTGACATTAGGACACACCTGAACATTAATAGCGTCGATGAGAGCTTTGGAACCTGATGCCCAACCGAAACGCATTCCCGCAAATATAATCTTCCAGAAGATGTCGAAGTAAAGCACTGTACCAACTTCGAATAACTCGGACTCGGACTCGAAACAAGACGGCCATCGCTGTAATAACTAATCTTCCAGAAGCTGTCGAAGCGAGGCACTCTGCCAGCTTCGCGTAACTCGAACCCGAAACCAGACGGCCGTCGCTGTAATAATATAGGGTCATCTAGAAAACACAAAACTTTTCCTATATCAACTCAGACAAAACCACGCACCCTCCAAAATGAGGAAGTCATGCTTCCGAGCCAGAGCGTGTCTTTCAGTTGTTGTCGCCATGCCAGCAGGCTTGCCACCATACTGCAATATGGCCCTTGGGATACGGTCCAACCATCTGTGAGCCGTCAGCCGCTCACAGGCAGTAACAGCCTGTATACAGTAGTTTTTTCCTTGGGCTTTCCTGCGCGCCAGTTTGCAAGGATTCTCCTTAATGATGTAGAGTTTACTCCCTTGGGGTCCGTCTCCATTTCCGACGTTGCCAGATTCTGTCAGTTGTACTTTTTCACCGGGATTACTTATAAAATTACCGGTCATTTTGCAGTGCAAACCTGTGAAGACGAGAATCAACTTACGACGGCATGAGCCTCATTCGCACGCGGTAGATAATCCCGACCCTGGACTCCGCATACGCGTATCCAGGACCCTCGAGGATTGAACTCCCCATAATTTACAAGCGCCACAATCACACCCGTGGCTCTAATCCGTGAGGTAATGATACCCACTTATACCCCACGTCCTGCGATTCGAACCCCATCGTCAGGGTCCACCCCTCGCCCTGTTTTCGTTTGTGCACGTACTCTTGCAATCCCACGATCCATTCCCTTACTTTTGGCGTACTGTCCGTCGGTGCGTACTGCAAGACCTCTCTGATAGCTGAAGAAGCCGAGGTGGCTGTGATCTCTTTCAATCGAAGGGCCTTTAAGCGAGGTGGCAGTTAACGAGACAGAAATGAAAGGGAACGCATCACATTTTCGCTTGGTTTTCCTGCGAGAAAAGAGAGCACAGGGGTATCTTCCAAGGGAGATAGGGCGCGAACTCGAATGCCACAGTGCAGATCACGTAATGTGAGTTATCACCGTCGTTGTTTCAATGACGGGCTTATCTCAGTCACGGTGCGTCGGGTCAAGACGGTGCCACACTCACTTGGGGGTACGTTTGAGATCACCCGTGGCCCAAGTTGGAGAGGAAACGTCCGTAATACCCCGCAGGGAGGTGCTTGACCTTTTGCGATCCCTGTTCATTCCCTCCGCCGTTCATATCAGGCGTGGGAACCCCTGATCTTCCACCCTGATTGTTTCTTCACAATGGAAAGATGTCGAGGGAGATAAATCTACGACGTATGTGGAATTGAGTTTCACCAACCTGAGTGGGCTTGTGTCGCGCCCACGACCTAAAGTGGTTCGTGGCACCTGCCAGTGACATATGGTCCTTGTTCGTTTGCCCAACCCCGTGGTTTCGTGATATCCGCATTATGGTGACGAGCGTCATGATGTTCTCAAGGACTAACCGCTCTTGACCATATCTTGTACTGCCTAGACCTTTCGCGGGAGCTTATCTTGGAAAGTGTGGGATTCGACTTGGAGACACGTAAACGGTATGCATGGAAGGGGTAATTCCACTTGCGTATCTGATACGATATTTGCAACGATGGTTCCTTTCATTTCGGCCGATACGATACGACACGAACGACTGGTGAAAGGAACGAACGATTCGTAACGAAATAATAATAATAATGATAATAAGACATGCGTAGCACACGTTGGTGAAAGAAAGAAAAGAGAAAAGAGAAAAATGCGAATTCCCAGGAAGCCAACGCATTCGTCGCGACGAACACGCGTGTTTCGAATTTCCAAGACAAGTCGTCATTCAGTGCTTGTAACACTACCCGAGCGGCGAGTTTCAGCCACTGCCCACTAGGTACATACGATGCCCACGTTCGAAAACTTGCACGTTCATACTGTAGGCCGGCGAGTCCACGCGTTGCAGAGACGATTTCAGCGTTGCGTCGTTTGGGAGCATCGGTATTTGGGACCAACTGACGCAACTGAGAGGCAATGAGGGTGAGAGAATGGGACAGACGATCCGTTTTGTCGTCAAGGGTACACCGCTGCGCATCGATGGTGAAATGCTATTTTCTCAATATTTACCAATATCTCGTTTGTTAAGAGTTCTGGACTACAGAGATTACGGTTGCAAATTTGACAGGTCAAACGCTCACCCGCGAGTAAGGAATCCGTCTGACCATGCCAAGCAGTGGCAGGACATAGCGCCTAGGTTCCCAGTTACAGCAGTATCCTACATCCACGTGCGAGTAGAACCTCCTTATCCCCGCGTATACCGAGTCACGGCACCTACTTCCCGTCCCGCTCCCTTAACAAGACCACTCTAAGTCGTCTCAGTGCTTCGTTGACTTGTTCTGCCGTAGAAAGAGAGAATGCCGCTCTCACGTAGGCCGTTCGGCGTCCGTTTGGGAGGAAGACTGTACCAGGTAAGGCGAGCACACCATTCTCGTATGCCTTCGTCTGAATCAGTTCTTTTGAGTCGCCTTCCTCGTTAGGGTCCCGATTGATGAGGAGCTTGAACCTGCGTGGAAGCGCAAGCTGTCAATACATGATCTTGGGAAACCGATGCCCCCCGTGCACAAGCGAGACGCAGCTCAAGGTGATGCAGCGTATCGCCTAGTACAGGAAATGCCTCACGGGACATGCCCACGACATGCAACTTGAATGTCCGAAGTGAAGAAAGACCCACCAGAAGAACATTCCAGCTTCAGGCGTCCTCCATTCCGCAAGGTCTCCGAGATGAGTTTGCAGTGCTTTTTCAAACGTATCCCTCTTTTCTCTGTAGAACTCTGCCACAGCGACCGTGTGTGTGAAAAACCCTTCGTATCCCCACTTCTCGACCAGTGCTAGTGTGACGGCCTGCACGAGGAAAGAGCCCTGAAGGTTAGCGAAACTGGTCTAAAATCAGGGACGTCAGATGCATCATGCACACAGTGCCGTGGCAGGTAGGCAAATAAGAACATACATGGAGATCTATGGTATCGATGATTGGCTTTGGACCGGACGCAAAACCCATCCGCATGCCTGCTGAGAGAATCTTGGAGAAGCTGTCAAAGCGGATCACGCGACCCAGCTCAGGCGTCTCAAGTTCCAATTTGAAGTACGAGGGCGGCCGCTCAGTCTTGCCGAAGTACAGGTAATAGTATGGATCATCTGAATTGATAGCTTTTATCGGGTGAAAGGGCCCGGGGGGAACGGCTCGGTTACGAACCTTCGAGGATCAAGAAATTGTATTCTCGGGCTAGTTGAAGTACTTCTCTCCTACGCTCGATCGCGGCAGTCATGCCAGTTGGGTTGCAGCCATACTATCTTCTAAGTCGAAAGCGATCGATCAATATAATCACCAACATACTGGAACAGTGTAGAAAGCCTTGGGTTTTTGTTTCCCCGCCGGCCAGTTTTCAAGAATAGACCGAAGATCACTTGAGCAGACGCCGTTTTCGTCCGTAGCGACCTCTGCAGAATGTTTGAGAGGCTGTGGCTCAAGAACTAGACTAGACTTAACTGACCAACAAGTTCACAGTGGAGAGACCTCAAAATAGGGAGAACGCCACTGGTGAGAACGATCAGTGGCTTGGTGAGAACAGCACTGCCAACGGGATATTACGCGTAGACCGGTGCCTCGATCAATATGGGGTCTCTAGGGTTCATGATCGCGTTGATTGCCTGGATAAAATTAGCAAGTACAGCTTAGTTGGAATGAGGTGCACCGACTTTGAAGATGACATCCTGGGACCCATTCCCAATCGTGAGTCTCCATCCTTCAGAGCGCTTTCTGCCATGGGCGCGCTCTTGCAAGCCAATGAACCACTCATTCAGGCGTGGCAGTCCTGCTGTCGGACCATACTGGAGCCCCGCAGCGAGGTCTGCACCAGTTAGGGAGACTGGGATCGACTGGGAAGAGTGAAAGGGATCGGTGATCGTGAAGGAAAATGACTGGAAGGGAAACATGGCATCATTGGGTTTCCCCGCCAGCAGGGAGATCACTCCGGGGTTGTTTTCCAGGGGGAGAAGACCACGGACTAGGAGAACCGTATCAGCCTTTCAACTCTATCGATCGGCGATGAGAAATGACTCACTTGGGCTGGGTTTTCTCTCCTTTGCAACATCGGACAGGAAGTACTCGTAAACTTCTGGAGGAAGTTGCTTCGGCGTCTTCGGCGTCGGAGTCGCGTTGTCGATAGCCATTTTGTGCGAAAGGGTGTTGGTCCCACTTGGTGGTCTGAAATGGTAGATACGGAACCTGATCTCCACGCTTTATATTACCGCGAGTACAACGGGGTTATCGGGTTGATTTCACACTCATCAAAGTCCCAACCTGGGGCTGTGGACGTCGAGACAACGGTTTTCCCCCGAATCAGCCCGGCGATGATCCGTACTGGAGAGCGCCGAAGTTATCCAGCTGTGATTTCCCATCGCTAACACAACTCCGAAAGACCGAATGCTCAGTGGTTTGAGGTGAATATTCGACACCCCGTACCTGCGTATGATCGAGACGAATATTAGTCGGATCCATCCAGCAATGCATTAATGAGCATGCACCGCCTGCAAAGTTCGGCGATGGCCCGATTCACCCATGCCGTACTCTGACGTAATAAATGAATATGTTATTGAACTCGACGCGTCGCGACTCGCGACTGTCAGACACGCTCTCTTTTCCAAGCTTAAGTATGCAACTTGGAGCCTTTACCGCAGATGTACTCGTCGACGGCAAACCGCTGGAGCAATATGACGTCGAGTTTGAGAGTCCAACGAAAGCGACCTGCTGGATCGCCTCAGAGGAAGGAAAGGTATACACATCCAGCGTTGTGTTTTGTGTCATTTTTTTCCACTCTAACCTTTGGCGGCTCTAGCCATTTAGTGTTCAATGGGAATGTCACGAAGTATCACGCTCCACAGATAATAAGGGGTACTTGTGGGTAGACGGGATCGGATGCGGAAGCAAGAGCAAAAGCAAGCGAGCTGGAAGCTCAGGCGTCAAAAACAAAGCTGTTTTGTCGGAATTCGTCGGTGAGACAACAACGCGGGAATTAATGTTTGCTCGACTTCAGCTCAGTGGTGAGCGACCTCCCTCCAAAGCCAGCTTGATAATGTGTACTTACATAGATCACAGATGATGATTCGCTTCTGAACAAAGAAATCCCCAAGATGCTTGGAAGTATCTGTCTGACAATAAGACATGGTAATATGGTCAAGGAACGCCGCGTCATTAGCAATCGGGATCTCTCCGTGCTCGATGACAAAAAATTCCACGAAAGGTCCAAGAAAGCGACAGTCCACTGTGTCGGGTGAGTACAGTATCGAGTTCGCTCATATATTTTAATAACTCATCCATGCTTTCAACTAGGTTTGGACCGGAAACGGCCAGACGACCCTCTTTGTTTCGGTGGCGTCTAATCCCCAATGATGACCCAGAGTTGACTTTTGTGTTCAAGTATCAACCACTCAGTATTGCTTTCTATCCGTAAGTATATCGTTAGATGCTTGACTGTCATTTTAGGCGTATTACAAGCCAATGGTATCGCTCCAAGGCCGACCTCTAATGGTGCAAATCCCAGCCACGAGATCAGCTTCAGTCAACGTCATCTCACAACCGCTGATGATCTCGCCTTTGAGGACATCAAACCAGCCCAATTAAATGACCGCATACAGAATTTGGAGGTATGTCCCGTTTCTTTATTTCGTTGTATGCGCCCCGGAGCATTTTCCTATGATAGAATGAACTGAAGCGTCTTCGGGACCTTCAAAGCGGCAACTCTGAGGACCAGAAACCAAAACGGGTCAAGAGAGAGGAACAAAGTCGACCTCTATTCGCTCCTGGAGAGATCATTGATCTTACCTAGTTTTGGTTTAGCGCATCCTCCAAGTTTATTTTGTGATCCAATTCGCTTTCTTGTACGATTTTGCACGACTCGTTCGTTATTGACTCATGGTCCTTGATAATATAACAGCGTTATAATACACTGGTATCACCTAGTCTACGTTCTTTGCCGTTATCACTTGCCTTGTACAGCCGATTTTGCTGCTTCTCTGAAAGTTACCCTATGTGAACAAGATGAACCCCAAAGATCGTTCAATTTGGAGTGGTATACTGGTCGCAATCGGACAGCAACGCAACTAGATTCGTATCACCCAGTTGGAGGCAGTCACGTTCCTCGACAAGTAACAAACGCGACGCTTGCCTCTTTTAGACGGGCTGGTCACCAGACTATGTATCTATGTATCGCGACTCAAGTACTCACGACCGTCAGCCTTGCTCTCTTTTTCAAGCTTAAGTATGCAACTTGGAGCCTTTACCGCAGATGTACTCGTCGACGGCAGACTGCTGGAGCAATATGACGTCACTTTTGAGAGTCCAACGAAAGTGACTTGCTGGGTCGCCTCAGAGGAGGGAAAGGTATATCACATCCAACGTTGTGTTTTGTGTCGTCTTTTTCCACTCTAACCTTTGGCGGTTCTAGTCATTTAGTATTCAATTGGAATGCCACGAAGCATCACGCTCCACAGATCACATGGGGTTCTTGCGGGTGGATGGAATCAGATGCGGAACCAAACGCATGCCAGCTGGAAGCTTGGGCGTCAAGAGCAAAGCTGTTCTTTCGCAATTCATCGGTGAGACAACAAAGCGGGAATTAATGTTTGCTCGACTTCAGCTCAGTGGTGAGCTACTTCCCTCCAAAGCCAGCTCGAAGATGTGTACTGACCTAGACCACAGACGATGATTCCCTTCTGAACGAAGGAATCCCCAAGATGCTCGGAGAGATCTGTCTGACGGTGAGACATGGCAATATAGTCAAGAAACGGGAACGCCGCGTCATTAGCAATCAGGACCTCTCCATGCTCGATGACAAAAAATTCCACGAAAGGTCCAAGAAAGCGACAGTCCACTGTGTCGGGCAAGTATTGAATTCGCACATATATTTTAATAACCCATCCATACCTTCTAGATTTGGACTGGAAGTGGCCAGAACACCCACTTTGTTTCGGCGGCGTTTAATCCCCAATGATGACCCAGAGCTGACTTTTGTGTTCAAGTATCAACCACTCAGTATTGCTTTCTATCCGTAAGTATATCGTTAGATGCTTGACTGTCATTTTAGGCGTATTACAAGCCAATGGTATCGCTCCAAGGCTGGCCTCTAATGATGCAAATCCCGACCACGAGATTAGCTCCAGTCAACTCACAACCGCTGATGATCCCGCCTTTGGTGACATCAAACCAGCCCAATTAAATGACCGCATACAGTGTTTGGAGGTATGTCTTGTTTCTTTACTTCGTTGTGTGCGTCCTGGAGTATTTTCCTATGATAGAATGAACTGGAGCGTCTTCGGGACCTTCAAGGTAGCAACTCTGAGGACCAGAAGCCACAACGAGTCAAGAGAGAGGAACAAAGTCGACCTCTATTCACTCCTGGGGAGATCATTGATCTTACCTAATTTTGGTTCAGCGCATCTGCTAAGTTTACTTCGTGATTCAAGTCGCCCTCTTGTACGATTTTGCGCGACTCGTTCGTTATTGATCCATAGTCCTTGGTAATATAACACTGGTACCACCTAGTCTACGTTCTTTGCTGTTGCTACTTACCTTGTACGGCTGATTTTACTGATTTTCTGAAAGTTATCTTCCTGTGTGAACAATATGAACCCCAAAGATCGTTCAATTTGGAGTGGTATACTGGTCGCAATCGGACGGCAACACAACTAGATTCGTATCACACGGCTGGGGGGTGCACTGGTGTTCATTGACAAGCGACAATCTCTCCCCGTGCAGCGCTCTTCGAAACTTACGATCCGGAGTGACCGAGTCACATAATTACCTTCAAGTTGTGTACAGGTTGAGTTATACGGCATCGGCAATGCAACTTCAGGTTCTGCTCTTTAAATTGTACTATGGATTCAGCAAGGTTCAGAGCCCAAGTATTAATTATCGTCTATAGCAGAGGAAGACAGTTCTTCCTCGGGACGAGTTCCGGTGGCGTCCCTGTGCAATGAGGCTCGCCAGCTGCGGAGATGCTAAGGTACAGTCTAGTCACAGAAACGCGTTGGAGTCACGGCGATGTTGTTCAGGGTCTCGAGCATCAACCTCGGTGGCAAATGGCGGTGACCAAAAGAGTTCCGACCCATATACTCGGGCAGACGTGTTTATGGATCCGTATGTTCGTGTCCGACTCGGAGTCTGTGTCAGCCTTTAAATTGATCAGGCACGTCAGGATCCGCTTCGCCCCTCGGGACGGTTTATGAGCTAACGTCACTTTGAGTGGGTGTAAACGCTTACTGTACATTACTGTTTCAAAGGATGGTTCTTGTTCCGGCCGCCCCTGTAGGCTTAGGAGGGTCAGGCAACCTTGTCGTTTTTTCGGGAGGCCTCGGCGAAAACAAGTCAGAGTATGACGTGTGGGCAGCAGGCACCGAGCGGAATTCGCTGCATTAGGTCAACCTGGCTCATCGACAAGTACTAAGTAGTCAGCCAACGGATGTTCTCGGATCAGTTTCGATATCGCGCACCTCAGTGACCGGGCTTCGCTGACGAACGAGCTCAACGTTCCTTGTAATATCGCTAATCATCGACAAGGCGTGAAGGGGGCGTTGTTCATGTCCGCCGTATTGGCGAAAGCGTTCTCTTTGGAAAGGTACGAACACCCACTTTGCACGCTCATTCTATTATGTTTTCTAGGAATTCCACACCGGTGTTCTCTCTTGGACTTGCTGTGGACATGTCACATTTTTGGTCCCCACACGTCGTGTCTCTTTACATCATAACCCGTTCCTCGCTCTCGCACGATCATCTCCTTGGCCACACCCCCTTGCTTTTCGGCACGCCTTTATCTCGAGATGGACCCCACAAGTTCGGTCCTAACTAAGTCCATGGACACGCTTCAATGTTCAGATTTGTCCCTTCGGCGTTCATGTTTCCCAACTCGGGCTCCGGTTGCATTTCCCGGCCTGCCTCGTGTTCACAGAGGGTACGCCGTTCCTCACACGTTAGTCAGAAAGTTAACGGTCATGCTATCCCTCGACATGCTTTCTTTCGTGAACTGCTCCACAGAATTCCTACTAGCAGTATTCACGTTCCCATGTGCCACTTTTTTTTTTCCAATTACCCCACGATGACGGTTCGCTTATGGATACCATCCATTGGTATTGGTACGAAGACAGCTTGGCCAGGCGTTTGGTTTAGATGGTCTTGCTGATTGTGATCTATACCAATCTGTGCATTCTTTCATCTTTCCATGCTGTGGCTAGGCGCTGATGGGAGGGTGCATAGGTGGGTTGACAAAGCAGTTTGTGCTGTGCTGCGTCTAACATTCTAATCATCCTCCATTTAGAGGAAGGCTGTTGCCCTGAGCCGCGCCCGTCAAATGATCCAGACCATGATTCCCGGACACTCTACCTGCTTCCTTCCACTTTCCCTCGCGTCCCTTCGCAGCACGGACAACACGAGGTTTTAATACTTCAAAATGGCTTCACTGGTCGAGGCAATGCATCGTCAGCATATAAAGGAAAGTTCGCATTCGCTGTTATCTCCTCACCGGACTACGCCCAATTACCTCTTCGACATTGATTCAGTTCCATCCTTATAATGCCTGCACAACATCTTGCTCTCATTCTTCCATCGAGACAGGCTCCTTTCGCTCTCGGTGCCCGCGAAATAAACGAACCAGGACCAGGCGAAATCCTCGTTCGAGTCAAAGCGACTGCACTCAATCCGAGTGACGCAAAGGTCCAGAAGCGAGGGATCTATGTCTCCAAGTACCCAGCCGTGCTGGGCAGTGATGGCGCTGGTGTGGTAGAGAGAGTGGGGGAGGGAGTGACTAGGTTTGATCCTGGAGATGATGTGTAAGTCATCAGTGTGGTCCGATGTGGACGTGAGACTGATCTTATCGTTATTTCTTTAAACAGACTCTTCCATGGTGCATATGACGATAATGACTTGTCGACATTCCAACAATATTGCATTGCCGTCGTCGACTTTGCTGCAAAGGTAAGGCAGAGACGGAACAGTGCACAGGTTTCGAGTAGCCCTGACACCGCTTGCAGATCCCCGATAACTTGTCATACGAGCAGGCAGCGACACTGCCACTGGGACTGGGGACTGCGGCCATTGGGCTGTATGGACGGTCTAACGGCATCGGCCTCATGGCCCCGTGGAAGCACGGCGGAGCGGGCAAGTACAGAAACATGCCTATCATAATATTCGGTGGCTCAGGATCTGTGGGCAATTACGGTAGGTGTAGATTATATCAAGCGTTGCATGACTGCATTCCTGACACATCTTCTTTCCCAGCCATTCAATTGGCTAAGATGTCCGGCTTCTCCCCCATCATCACAACGTCCGCACTAAAGCATACCGAATACCTGAAGGGGCTTGGCGCGACGCATGTGATTGACCGGTATCTCCCGTTCAGCGGACTACAGCAGGCTGTGGCGCGGATCACCTCTGCGCCGATAAACGTGATCTATGATACGGTTTCCATCAGAGAGACCCAAGAAGGGGCCTGGGCATTGCTTGCACCACAAGGACGGCTTGTCCTGACGCTTCCTTCGGTGATCGACAGACATCCCAGTGATCGCCGGGAAATTGTACTTACCAACGGAAACCCACACCTGGAGGAGAACTGGGAGACGGGGAGACAGTTGTGGATGCAGCTCCACCGATGGCTCGAGAAAGGTGACATACGAGTAAGCGCAATCAATTTCTTGGGAGAGATTTGATGCTGACGAAAGGTCTCCGTGCCAGCCCAACCAGGTCGAGGCGATTTCGGGAGGACTGAAAGGAATCGGGCCCGGACTTGAAAGGTTTGGCGGAGGACAAATCGACGGAGTGAAGTTGGTTGCCCGTCCACAAGACACCGAAAGGTAGAAGGCGCTTAGTCGTGCACATTTGTTTCGGACTAGAAATCTTATCTTATTTTTTTTCTTTGTTCTGCAGTGATTGTGCGATGATGTCACCAGCGCCTCATCACGTGATCAAAGATCTTAGGAGGACACCATCGATGCGATACATCCGACTCAGAATGGCAACTCGATTTTTGCGTGCTTTTGTCATGGCGAGACATGACCCAGATCAACGAGCGGATATGGAATTCGGGGGGTGGCCAATCAGTAAATAACAAACATATGATGTAGTATAAAAACACGAAAGGACAATACCCCTCACTCCGACCTAATTTATACATTCATCATCATCATGTCGTCTCAGAAACAGAAAGCATTGTTCTTGGAAAAACGCGAGGGAAGGTTTTTCGTCGGCGAGCGTGGTGTCCCAAAGCCCGGAGAAAGTCAGCTTCTCGTCAAAGTCCACGCTGCCGCCCTCAATCCCATCGACTATAAGATTCAGGAGACAGGAGCATTCCTCGCTTCGTTCCCCGCCGTCATTGGCGTCGATATGGCGGGTGTCGTCGAAGATGTCGGCGAGGGCGTTCAAGGTTTTGCCAAAGGCGATAAAGTGTACGTCCGATTTCACCTTGGATATGACACACCTTTTACAGCAACCGCACTCGTAGTTTCTCGCACGGGAACTTCACCAATGATCAATCCAGCTACCAGCAGCACGCGATTGCTACTGCTGACATTGCTGCAAAGGTGAGCAACTCGTAGTGTGCGGAGACATGACCCCTATGATGTCATCGTCTCACAGATCCCTCCTAACTTGGACTATGATCAAGCGGCTACCGTTCCGCTAGGTTTTGACACCGCGGCGGTTGGCCTGTATTCCGACAAGCTCGGCGCCGGACTCACCCCGCCTTGGGTAGAAGGTGGTCAAGGCAAATATGCCGGCAAGCCCATTTTGATCGTGGGCGGTTCTTCGTCTGTCGGCATGTACGGTGAGTGAACAGGTGACAGCCCCATGAATGGTTTACCATCTTTCGTAGCTATCCAGCTCGCCAGGTTGTCTGGATTCTCTCCTATCATTGCGACTGCAAATCCCGTTCATCAGAACGGACTTAAGGCCCTTGGGGCCACGGACGTGATTGACAGGCATCTCACCGGAACCGATTTCATGTCTGCATTGCAGAATATCACTCAGCAGCCCATCGAGGTCGTTTATGATGTTATCGCTTTGCCAGAGACTCAAAAGTTGGCCTGGTCCGCTGTCGCTCGGGGTGGAACCCTTGTTCTGACCCTACCACCTATCGTCAAGGAGGAAGAAGGAAAGGGCCGTTCTGTCATCGCCACTTATGGCAACCCTCATTCGTCGCCCAACCAGACCATGTGTCGTGGAGCTTGGAGCGTTCTTGGAAAGTGGTTGCAAGATGGTTACATCAAGGTATGCAAACAAAATCGAGCAAATAAGAAACTAACCAGGATATGTTTTAGCCTAACAATCTCGAAGTCTTGCCAAACGGACTTGATGGAATTGTAGGTGGCCTCGAGCGAATGAAGGCAGCGAAAATCAGCGGAAAGAAGCTCGTTGTCCATCCTCTGGAGACGACGTAAATCTATGCGCAAGCGCTTGAAAGCCTTTCAACTTTAACTTTGTGAGTGTACGATTATTATGGATGCTGTCTGCGAGCCTGTGTCGAGAACCAATCATGTTCCAATCGGTTCCGCTTCTTACGGATGTAGGTTTCGAAGCATGTATTTATTTGAATGGATCGTTGACTTTGTCGGGCTACTCCTAATTGTCAGCTGAAGTAGTATAAACCCAACAACAGTCGGATTCCGTGCTACATAAATTCTAGAACGGAAGGACGGACAGCGAGAAATGGAGTCGTTGCCACCCCGACAATAGAATGGATCGACAGGCCGGGCCACCGAGGATTGGGCGTAAATCAGCCAAGTGATGCCAAGTGGAATCTAGAACTGATTCGAGGGTGAGTTTATCGCTGATCAGTGACCTCTGACCGATTGATGGAAGGAACCCTCAACATGTTCGTGTTAGCCCTTTGATTGATCGATCGTTTCTGTAAGTCTGGACTCAACACGCAACCTACCTCGAAGAAAACCTGATGCGGCAGATGCGTATTTGAAATCCGAGTCGGTGTCTGTTTTCGGCTGCTTTCAAAGTCGACTCGACTCCTGCAGGGCCACGAGAGTTACTAAGACACACAGTGAAGAGTCTCACTGGGTAGAGCTAGATAGCGTCCTGAATATCTGAACAAAGGAGAACTGAGGTACGTCCATGACGAGTAGCTGCGGTTCATAAGATAGCTAGTAGGCGTGATCTGCCGTGCTGGTTCAAGGAAAACAAACCAGCACAACAAATCGCACCTAGTAGCCACAGGAGAACCGAGGTACATCACGAGCAACTGCTGTTTATATAGTCCTCGACCAGCCGTTGCTATGGCGTCTATGATCTTCCTCAAGTTAACCCGTCAGTTGAGTTGAGTCGGCGCTACCTTGTGGCTACAAGCCACTCGTAACATCGCCTGAAATTAATCAATGGCACCGGGACGTAAACCAGAAGAAGGGTTGAATGGACTTGGAGATGAAACGGCGGTCCAAGAAAAAGACGAAATAGTATGTGGTATCGTGGTTAGGTAATGCAGTTTGGGGAATTAAAATGGGTAATATCATCCGCCGGTGGCTCCGCCTCAACGACCAATCCCGAGTCTCACTGCAAGTCCAGATCGATGAGGTCAACACCGCGTACCACGAGTAAGCTGGAGCACTTAGGCTTTTATTCCCTGACACTTTGAAGCCCACGGGTGTGTTCTGTTGGTGAGGATGTCGTCGACGCGGACAATCAGTGCTCACCAGGTGGTTTTCACTAGGCTGAGCCTGAGATCAACACCGATAGCATCCGCATTGCAAGGCATTTCGGAGCGCCATATCAGATCAGATGGTTCATAGGCAGGGTTCAGAGGAGCGGCCCGCTCCCATGCTTCCTTTCAATCAGTGGCACGTCGTATCCAAGAAGCGAAACTTACAGATTTCTTTCCCTCCGAGTCCATATACAATGGAGTGTATCGATTGCACTGGCTAGTTTGTCCAACCCTCCACCGCTCTCACCGGTCGTGACTTAGCGCACCTTTATATTCTGAGGGTGCTGGTTTGGCACAATCGTCACCATATCGGCTACATAGGAAGGCTCAACTCGGATTCCTCACACTGTCCTGAATGTGGGTATACATACAGGCTCGAGGAACCTGGGTGCGTGCATTGAAGCACGTCAAATCAGTTTTGGTATCAAAGCTGACGTTGACAAACTCGAAATCTATGGACTCACGCCACGAAACGCGGATCCGTTCGCAGACTACGAACGTAGTTAAATGATGGAGTTGTATCACGATGAACTCGCATTTTACGGGGGTGGGCTGAGCGCGCTCGCAGAGGTTGCTGGCACATCCTTGGGTTATCGACTGCCCCATGAGATTGACATGGCCGTGTCGTGCGGGTCTAGCAGTGGACGACCCATCCCGGGATAAGAACCACACGTAGTCACATCGTGCCCTCCTGCTGTTGGCTTTTTCACTATCATCACGATGGGGATAGGATTTCCTCGTTCGGTGAGATGTTTCAAAATTTCAATGTTGTTTACACTACGTATGTCTCACTCGCACACCTAGCTTTTCGTGTAGACATTGGTGTTCACCGGAGCATTGGAGGGCGTGATCGCTTGCAGTGAGTTGTCAAAGGATGTCAAGATCTCGATTGCGTTCGCTCTGCTTTGAAAGGTGACTATACGTGCTTCCTCCCTTGTTGATGTCGATGAACCATGGTGTGGAGGGACCGATGAATATCTTATACAGACACTACTCACTCACGGTTTCGACAAACGGAAAAAACCACCCTTTAGATGCCATTCTTCTCCCCCATCCAGGGACCCAACTTCTTTCTTACCTGTCGCATGCTTACGCCCATGGTCGACGTTCACGATGCCCGTACCGACGTCCTTGCGCTTGGTTCCAGTACTTACCTCGCACATGCACATCCTACTTAGTCCACGTTTTCCATGACTTGGCTCTTCTCGCGTTTCAGTTCTCCTTTTCTTGTATAATTCTTACCGCGTTGACTCGTTGGCTCATGGCGTGCACGCGATCGAAGCAGATGTTACGCCGGCTGGCCCATTCTCCGGATGATTTCGAATCACGATGAAGACTTTGATAATCACCGGTCGCGTGTATATATCTGATGTGATTAGCAGTTCCGTCGACCTGGTTGAATGCGTGGTCGATACGATCGATATTGATGGAGTAGCTTTCAAATTGGTGTGCCTCGCCTATCGAATGGACGGAGAGGGTCGTTTCTGAAGATCTGAACCCTGACCCATAGGGCGCATCATGACGCTGCACCTTTGATTCATTCTGTATGTAATGACAGTGATTCTGGCTATCAATTGCCAATTGATACACAGCGGACTTGATGTCTTGGAGACGCTCTGGGTCGCGCTACATTCTCGAATGGTGCGCGAGCGTACGGAAGAAGTCGATGACATCGATGGACATCCTGCGAAAAGCGAGCATATTTGAGATTTGCCTCGGTGACATTCGTGATTCTAGAATTGTCATTCCGTTTGAGAGCGACCCCGAAGCCTCCCTGGAATGGACGGACAGTCCTGCTTTTGCAACGTTGTTGCATCAACCAGGGACTTCACATGTCGTACTATCGAGATTCGGACGCAGAACTCTATAGTTTGTTTTGTTTTGTTTTGCGCTGAGATGCAGGCCAAGTGTGCATGTGAGGATCCGGCGGAAAGGGGGGACGGGCATGAATTGCCTCCGAATATTGACTCCATAGGTAAAAGACCTGACGCACCCGTTCACACACGTATGTATTTAGATTCGTCCCTTACACCTGATCCGGGAGCCGTTCCACGAAAGAAAGAGACCTAAAATGCAAACTCGTGATTGGAAATATCAGTGTCAATTGAGGTTTCATTGGCAAGTTGCATTCTCACGGAAGATATTGCTACGCCATATGGGATTATCCAGTGGGATCAAACGCGTCGAGCAGATGTCAATGCTAAAGGGACGTCATTGCAACGTAATGGTGCATATTAGCATCAGGAACAAAATTGTGGATCCCCGCGGGCCACTTCGGAGATGTTGACCTTGTCAAATGTGTTTGACGGGCCGGCTGCACCAGGGACTGAACGTCGTGGTCTCTCCGCATATAGAAACAAGATAGGAACTTGACCCTGCCCGGGACGGAAGAAACATCACCCACGTCCTCAACCCGTCCGGAAGGATGTTCAACATTCGGCTGGCATTGACTGGAAAGAAAAAGGAATAAAATAAAATACCGTGCCCGTTGAAATACCGTCGAACGAGGTTCAACTCCAAAAGTTCAACACATCAAAGACGTTTTTCAACCTGACGACAGCGCCTCTGCCCATACAAAGTCCAAGTCAGTAACATCGAGGATCGAACGTCAAAAAGTACACACCAATGCGCTGGTTCCAAGTCCCATTGCAAAGTCAGAACAGAAACGCTCGTAATCCTCTCGCTCGACGTATTTACGGTCGATCGTACTTCGGCTTGGCAGGATGCGTCCGCGGATACGAGCACCGGATATAGTCCAGCATGGAATGGCCGATTTTCATATTGGAGTATGATATCAGCAGGCCGAGGAACCGCTCGGAGGTGACAAAAGGTCGAGCGGTACGCTTCCGAAGGGCGCCGATCATAGTGATGTCAGAGCTTTGCATGACGCGCTCGTCGGCGTTGCCAGCTATTCTCCGCGCGAAACAATGTTAGGAGGTGACGACGTCGGACGCGTGGAGGCTGGTCCTGATCCTGCTGGTTTGACTCAAGTTGTGGACAAGTTGTTCAGGGTCGCCAATGGGACCGACTTCCAAGCGTTTTCGTCGTGATGATGGATCATGATGGATCATATTACGCTCCAGGATGCAGGCACACAGGCTGCAATGTGGGAGTACAAAAATATGCAACGCAGATGCGGAAAGCAAGAAAGCGAGTGAATACATAAAACGTGTGGATGAGCATAGAAAGGGAGCGTTGCCGTGAGAAGGCTCGGGGGATGTCGATATTTTGGGGTATGATTCTGCGTACAATTACAAACTAATACAATTATAACACTAGAGTTGAACATGCAAAGAGACACGCTCTCGGGGAGGGAGAGTCGGGCACACCAGATATGACGTACTAGTAGTGCGTCCGTGGCGGTGTTGGGTCCACTAGTAATACCTGTATCTGAACCCCATTCCAAGCCTGGGAGTACAGCTCTGCTCAGGGGTTCGTCTTTGGACTTCAATGCTGAAGTTTCCGTCTTGTCCGAAACGCGCGCGGACTGTCGACATGTCGACATCGCCAGCTGCAAACCGAATTTGCCATTCATAGTGGCCTGGGCGTGGGTTAATGAATGGGACCATCGAACAAAAAAGCCCTTGACTCACAATCCCGCTCCATATGCCAAGCATCTGCAACCACATCCAGCCTGTCTCCTTTCTTCGCCGCCACCGTGACCATCTCTGGTTGGATAACACGTGGGAGGGTGACAGAAAGAATGTGACTAGTGGTCGTGCTCTGCACAACCATGGGAGGGCAGGAGTCTGGTGCAGGGGAACGCCTCGAGCGATCCGTCGGCGACGGCGAGAGCAGGCTGGCGGCGGTAGAAGAAGCAGTGTTGCCGTCTGTGAAATTGACGCTACATATTGAAGTGACGCTGCATGCAGAGCCAGTGCTGCTAGACGAGGGACTGGTGGAAGAAGCGATCGATGGGCAAGGCGACGCACAAGTGAAGCGACTCTTATCCCATTTCGGTTCGCCTGACCTCATGCGCTGAGTTCTAGCCGAAGAACGTGAAGAGCGCCTGCTGAGAGAACTGTTTGGCACATCAAGGGTGGACATTGCACCTTGAGTGTCGCTAGTGGATTCTTGGGGGGGTGCGCTGGGGTCTAGAGTAGCCTCGGCTTTAAGTAGCATGTCGAGGGCGCTGTGTGAGAGGGATGACGTCGGAAAGGTAGCAGACATTGACAATAACGCTGAGTCAAAAGTCTCGTTATACGGTCTGCGCCCAGATAAATTGCCACGGGGAGAATGCGGGGCTTCCGCATTGTAGGGTAGAAGAGATTCAACCTGGCAATTCAGGTTTTTTTGAACTGCGGAGCGAGGAGAATAAAGGCTTATGCTACGGCCGCGAGGTGATTCTGACATGGAATTTGTCAACCACAAACGCAGATACCAAGGGAATGAAATCAAAAGTGTTGTTTTTAGTCTCGCCGGATTAATAGTAATGAAAGATATTGTGGCGACTCACCACCCGTATTTTGATTGGCTGGCTGCCATGTCGGAGAAGCTTGGTGGAGCTCGGTGTTTGTGATGGGAGCAAACGTGTGCGCCTTGCGTGAACCACGAGGCGTCCGTTTGCACATGAAAGGAGGCGTGCGAGGCGAACAGAAGGTCCGACCAGCGGAATAGTGATGGTCGCCATCTGCTACAGAGTAGTTGATGCAGATGGGCGGGACGTTTGTGTTTATGCTCAATGACATCGCTCAGCTATGTCGGGGGAGCGCAGTAGTAGAGTAGCAGAATCGCGCGTAGTATTATACAACTATAAGCACTGGTCGGTCACGTTTCGAATACGACTCCTTTGGAGTATCCGAATCAGAAATCTGCTCCGTACAGCCCAGTTTGACATGAATGTTTCATGGAATTCAAGTTACTTCCCTATCTTGCAGCAGTGACGTACGAGTCCCTGATACGATCGTTGACTCATCGAGAAAGTCGTTGTATGTCACTTGGCGAACGTACGGTAGCTTGCGAAATGTTAGTCTTGACAAATGTTTGGGGTAGGCCGGCTCTAATGGATCACAAGACACGTTGTCGCAATTGGCCGCCGGCCTTACACGAAATTGACCGCTGGTCACTGGACAAACGCCGCCATGGCATTAAGCGAGTTTCAAATACAAGCTGGGAGACTTGTCCGAGGGATGAGCAAGCTTGTCTCTGCTACCACTCGTTCAGTCGACCATTTACGAGTCATAAAATCCTTTCATAGCCAAATTCGGCTCGAATCGTGAAGGCAGAGCGCAGTGCGACCTCTCTGCTGAATTGGAAATGTGAGTCGATCGACAGTGAGCCATTCCTTTATGGATTATGTGGATTTTGTGTGTGGACGACTTTGACTCATCTGTAGCTTAAACACATCGATCTCTCCTCATGCACAATCGATGGCCACTAGACGGTTCCACGTCAAGTTTACCATGAACACGCTAGTGATACTCACATTTTCCCTTGCGATTATGCCACTCCTGCCCTACAGCTCCGTCGAATGTTGCTGGGCTTGTAAAGTCGACTGCGGTGGAGGAAGAGAAGAACAAGTGAACATCACATCAAACATGCATGTCGCTCGTTCAAGTGGCGTGGACGGACCATCGCGCACGGCAGCCGATCAACCGGGAAGCACGGCGGTAGCACAACCCACCCAACAACTCGAGGATCATGCGTCCCCAGTAGTATCATTTGCAGAAGGCCATCGTGCGGACGTCTATGGCATACCCGGATCACGATGGTCGTTTGTCCACACCTTACACCGCACGTCATTCTTCGTGCTCGACCCGACCCGCGGGGAATGCAATCAATTCGGGCACCGACTATCGCTGTCAGCGCAACAAGTGGGGCTACTACGACGGTGACGCAGGCGGCAGTATGGTATTCTAGCTATCATTTCCCGAAAGAATCTTCCCGAAGAAAGGAGAGAACCAGTGGCCATGCTTCGCCCAAGAACCTCAAGCACATCGGGAGGTGTGCACGCGCTAAACCCAGGATGGCATCTCATATAGAAGCGACCGGGCGAATCCCACTGGCCTGCGTATCCCGGTCAGGCGAATCCTATTGGCCTGCGTATCGGTCATTGTCAGTATCTCACCGTGTCCATGTGTATCTCCCGAACGCCCCGTGTCATGAAACACTAGCGGAGGACAGCCTGCCATCCACTCGTAGTGTGACCATGATTTTCGTCATCGGAGACTTGGGTCGTCACTCTGCTTCAGTTCCCCATGTCGATCGTTATGGTAAGCACCCGTTCTGAGTCCCCCGTTTCCTGAACGTTTCTGATCTCAATGTGTCGACTTGATAATACAAGGTGAGTGGAGTCGGGACCTACATGACACGTCTATTGGGTAAATTATCAAGTCAACGGGAGTCTATCGCAGTATTGTACCTAAAGTCGACACCCGCCTGATTGTTACCCTCGGCAAGATAGCTAATACGCCATAGCCGCTGTATACATTCGCGTTGTTAGAGGGTGTCGCTCGATCTGATCATATCACTGGACCCTGCACAATCGTGGTCGGCCCCTGCCTCACCTCAAATTTGCACTGCCCAAATCCGCACTGCCATTCCCCCTGTTCTCCCGTACGTTGTTCTTTCAGAAGGGCAGGGGTGTTGTTGACGTACCAGAAAGTGGGGACCCAAAAGGGCGTCTGTAGCGACTCGGTTGAGACTTTCCGACACGCCAATGAGTGCTCTGACGTCAATATTCCTATGCTTGTTATTCCAAAGCCTCTAAGCGACAACTTGCCCTTCATCGTTTTTAAGTTTCCCTTGACCGGATGAATTGTGGATACTAAACGAGTACAGTTTCGTGCAGCAATTGTGATTTATGTTGATTGACCACTGAAAGAACCAGTGAAATTACAGGGACGCAAGGACGAATAGAGAGAGCATAGCTAGTAAGTAGATTGGAACTAGGATACCTTGGGAACAAAGGTGTTCCACTCCGGACGTACATTTGAGAAGAATAATAAAGGATGCTTACATATACAAGCATTTCAAAATAAAGCAAGGGCCTATAAACACGAAACCTGTTCCACGTCAAGTCAAGTCAATAACCTCGTCAGCAGGGACAAATTTCTTTTCTCGCTTGATCCTCTTGGCGGGTCGTGCTTCGGTTTCGCGGCTTAAACTCGATCTCTTCGATAGGAGGTCTCCCATCCTCTTATGAATGGCGTTGTCGATGATTTCGACTTCCTCGCCAACGGGTTCTGGCTTGACGTCGTCGACAGCAGTTAAGTCAAGAACGTCTTCAAATGCAGCAGCCTTTTCCTTGATCGGTGGTGGCTTGGGAATTATGCCATTAGCTTGTAAGAGACCTGTAGGCGGCGTTGAGGGCAATCTCCTACGTAGCGGATAGTATACGGACTAAAATCTCGATATTTGAAGATGAATGTAACGAGCGGGGTATTGCCATCCAGATACATTACATTGCAAAAATGCCGTGTTGACGTCTTCGCTTCCTGTCCGTATCTGAAGGCTTGCTGTGTTAGACACCACAGACGGAACGATGCAGTTGACGCACGAGACACAGTGCGTGACGGCCTTCTTTGAGCGCTCGTGAACCTTGCTATGGCCGGATACGCTCGGGTCATGCTCAAATAGGCACGATCCTAGACGCCGAATTCTGAACACATGAATCCGTATCTCGCCCAAGTGCATTGAGACTTGGTCCAGGTATTCGTCTTCATCTGCTGACGCATGAGCACCAATGCAAATGACATGTACTCTGGGATATACCAGTGAGCTCTGGCTTCGCAAACATGAAAGGACGTGAGGATGTCGCAGATAGTGTTTGATCGTTTTGAGCTACCGTGCGATCTGGCGGCTGGAGGACCATGCCTCGAACAGTTGAGCCATCGAGTTGGAGAGCAGAGCTAAGCGAGTGGTCCCTGTATGTCGCATTGTCTCTGAATGCGACGGAAAAGCACTGAGGTTCGCTAGAGGTAAGGCACGACACATGGTCCTCATTTGTTACTCTACCTTGTTAGCTTGTGCCGCAATCCAACAGGTAACCTGGTTCTGATCAAGATATTCTTCGACGCCGTACTGCTCGAGTTCCTTCCCATCGACCTCGATCCATGAGGAGACACCGTTCAGCGACAGCATGGATGTATACCGGACGAGCGAAGAAGCAATTAGGAGTTGTTTGGCGGTGGCGTTGGAGAGCATGTCACGTGGTGACAAGGCTTACCATGAGCGCTACCACTAACATTCTGAGAGCGTTCTCGACAGTCACTTGTCCACGCATGGCTTCCACAGCCATTTCGAAAGCCCCACTCGAGCGCTTCAGGGAACTTTCTGAATCCCTGTCAGAGGTACAAGAACGTGTGCGCCAGGCCTCATTTCCCTCCTCGTCTCCAACCCTGGTTGCAGTGTCCAAGTATAAGCCTGCTTCTGATATCCTCGCGTGTTATGAGTGTGGACAGCGTGATTTCGGCGAAAATTACGTCAATGAGTTGGAAGAGAAAGCTCAGCAGGTACGATCGGTCCTTCATTGGCATTGGGTTCTTATCTGATTGTGATTAGCTCCCGGATGATATCCGATGGCACTTTATTGGCACTTTGCAATCCAACAAGTCAAAGATACTAGCAAGTACGTATTGCGATCTTGCGTCATGTATTCGCACTCGACCCTACTTGGACATTAGCGATACCAAACATCTATGCTATCCAGACCGTAACCTCTACAAAGGCGGCTAGCGCCTTAAACAAATCCATGCCGCCTGAGAAAACCATGCCACTTAATGTCTTTCTGCAAGTCAATACTTCGGGAGAAGAGGCAAAGTCTGGGCTACCTGCCCTTACATCGGTAGAGTCTGCTGCGAGTTCCGAGCTCTTACAACTTGCGCGGCACATAGTCTTGAACTGTCCAAAGCTGCACCTGCATGGTCTCATGACCATTGGCTCACTCACTGAATCGCTCGCTTCAGATGAGCGGCCGAACGAGGACTTTGAGACTCTCAAGCACACACGGGATTTCTTGGAGGAAGTTCTGCGACAAGATCCAGTATCGGACAGCAAATGGGGTGTGGACGGGAAGCTTCTATTGAGCATGGGTATGTCAAGCGACTTTGAGGCAGCACTGAAGGGTGGAAGTGATATTGTGAGGGTTGGGACTAGCATCTTTGGAGCTCGGCCGATAAAGGACCAGGGATAATAGACGTGACGTGACATAACGTGACTGTGACACTAATTTAACGCGACGCGTCTTCGTTGATCAGTGGGACTTGAATATTCAAACTCCGCTCCAGTCATTCAACTCTGCCGCTCACCGTTGCCGCCGACGCCGACGCCAGGTCCGACGACGTACTCAAAGATTTCGTTTGTATCGCGCACGGATCACTCGATTGATGAAGATAACACACGACGGCCAATGAACGGGACACGAACACAAGCGACGGGAGGACTAGAAGACCCAATGGCACCACTTGATCCCAAACCACTCACGAAACGGAAACTACCAGACGACTCAAACCCTTTACTGGCGGCAGCGACAAAGAGGATGAGGAAAGAGGTATGCATGCTTCACAACTTTGCGAAATACTCACCATTAAGCGCGCTCCAGGCAAGCTCGGGCGCGTCCAAACGGAAACGTGGGCAGATCTCTTCGGCTGTTGCGTGAAGTACTGACCGTTTGCATCCAGACATCGGGGAAGAGCAGCCAGGGGGGCTTATTATCGTTCGTGCACCTATACAGCGCGCCGCATCCCCTCTCAATCCTCCCTCATCGCAACCATTACCCCCGACAACATCTTTTCTGCCTTCCCGTCCCCCGTCATCCCATTCACAACCGTTAGCCTCAACCTCCAATTCCATCGTACCTGGGCCGTCGAAACCTCCGTTAAAGAAATTTAAAGCCGATTCTTCTCGTGCTCCTACAAGCGCCAAATCGCGCGATGTGCTCACCACAACGCGTGAGGAACCAGAGTTAGATGAAGATATACGTCAAATGGAGTCTGAGACAGATCACCTACGCAGTCGATCGCGCGCAAAGGAAGCAGCCCATCCGTCATTCCAACTCCCTGCCACAGCGACCACCCCTTCTAAGCGACACCCATCAGACACTCTACAGCCACTCCCGGAAAATGAAACCCCTCGGATCGAGCGCAACAAATTGATGCGTGAAGGTCCTTCGATTCCTCGCACACCACAAACGCAGACACCCTCACATTCCAGACGAACTTCGATGAGTATGCGTGGTAAGCGTATAAGTACTAGTTTTGAGAATACTGGCGTTATCTGTGCGTCTCTCTCCACTACGTTCTGTTCGTCCTGCATTAGTCCCCTTTTCTGATTGGCCCTAATTTTTGTTCTGTATAGCCCAACCCCACGCATCCGTTAACGATTCAAGTTTTTACAAACATATCGATTGTGATCTCCCCGAACCACAGCGCGCACGCCAACTCCTCGTATGGGCAGCCGCACGCGCCATTTCACGATCATCAGAAGCATCTTCTTCTGCAAAACCTTCGAATCCGCCGTCTAAATCGTCCTCGAGTCATGGCAAGGATCCACCGCCGCTCGACGACCGAAAGAAACAAATACTCAAGACTGTACAAGAAGACTTCATCCGGATGTTGGCCGAGAAGAAGATTGATACGTCTGTATATAGTCACGGAGAGGATGGGAAAACTGTCAAAGAGGGTGTTCTGAAGCCCAATGAGCAAAACGTGAAGAATCGTGCGCGGGAGGTGACGTTCCAACAGCACATAAATCGGTGAGCTTCCTGTTTGATAGTCACCTGCCCGACCTGATCGCATGTCGAATGTTTTAGTTCACAAGCCGAGTCAGAGGCTTGGTCACGAGTCGATCAATTCTACCACCAATACGAAGCCAGCTCCAAGGCTGATCTCGAGAAACGACATCAGGCTCTCAAACCCCCTTCGTCCGCCAAGGCGAAAGGCAAACAACGAGCCACTTCACAAGAGCCACAAGACGATTGGTTGTGGCTTGTTCCTCGTGAAGAAGATCTTTCTGATGTATTCAGGGATAAAATCGATCTCGAGCTGATCAAGCAGGTCGTGTCCTCTGAGCCTCTAACCGGGACTGAGTTCCAAGGACCCTTGGATCACGAAGTAGGGGATCTTCAATTTAAGGTGGACAGTCTCTACTCGTACGTCAACTCGGCGGTACAAGCGACTGACATGGCTGAAGCGGAACTTAATTATCGCTTCTCCCTTCTCTCGCTCGCGTTGTCAGCCCGATCAAATTCCCTTCCACCACCCCCATCCTCATCATCCTCACTTTCTTCATGCCTTCCACGCACACAACGAGGATTCAGCCATCCACCTGGGGAAAGTCCGAGAGATATTCTTCGTGCCTTGTCGCGGATAGACAAGGAACGGCCCCCAGGAAAGATCGGGGACGCTGCTCGAAAGGCGGTGAGGGAAGTGCAGCGTGCACAGGTGGTAGTTTCTGGTGGTGTCGGGGAACGGCGAATAACAGGGCTGGCACCAGGTGTTGGGGCAACACCACGCAAAGTGCCTGGGACGCCACGTCGGAGAGATCGATGAAGACATCGTGTATGAGTTCTTTGCTTTACTGTGACCTGGTGCCACCACCTCGATTCTCTAGTGTGCTGCAACCACGATGTATTTTGGATGACACTTGTGTCACTATCGATATATCTTATTCTTCTTATTTCTGTTGCTTTGTCTCAAATCGCAATGCTATGGATGTTGTGCTCGGTTGGGTCATTGTACTCTACATCTTGCCAGACAGGCTTGGTTTCTGAAATAGGCTTGCTGGGATTACGGTCATGTGCCACTGGTTTCGCCATCAACGGCCATGCAGTCGCCCACCGTCCTTCAATGAGGCATGGAGTCAACGATTCTCTCAAGCCTCCATGTCGCATTTACGGTACTTCTTCGCATGAATGAAATCAGCTTTTAGTTGCACGTACCGCTGGTGAGTACTCTTCTGTCTCAAGGCCTGCTGACGAGAGTAATGCATCCCTTACGGTTCAGACAACCTTGTGGTCGACACCGTGCCAACACAGAGATACCAATGTATGACATTAAAAACGCACCCCGCGTTTCCCGAAAATCAGTACCGTTTTACATTCGTTTGGTTATCAAGACACATTTGAGATTGATAAACATCCTAGAGGAATCGACTACCTTCATTTGACTCCAACCGCCTGTTGAATTCTTCCCTTGCATTTTTCAATACCTCCATCCTAGCCTTCTCACACGTTTCCTTGTAGTCTCTCGTTTTCTTCCAGCCTTTCCAGTCGGTTTTCTCTGACATGTCCCACCACTCCCTTTCGTACGGGTGTCCCGGCGCACCAGCATACCCCCACGGCTTGGCTGTGTAAGGTTGCACGTATGGATTCAGCACGATTTCCACCGGCGGATGAACAGGTCCAGTGAAATGGATGATCGCCGGATCCTCCATCTCCCCCAAGGAAAGCTTTTCTCTGTCCACAGACGTACATTCCGCGTACGTTCCGAGTCCTTGTGCATTCCACTTGAGGCTCAGCGCGACCCAGTCGGTTTTGAAGTGAACGTTGAGTGCGTCCTGTTCACGATATTTGGAGTGCGCCATCTCCCGACAGCACGTTTCAAGCTCTTGGAGCGTCGAGCGAGTTCTCGCGAGATCGACCAGGAGCACGCCGGCATTGAAGTATTCCCCTCGTGGGACACCTGGGTGTCCCATCGGGCATCCTACGTCAGGTGCCGCGGCGACCGACCGACCGCTGAAGTCGGTGTTCCACAGCTCTCTCAAGTCTCTGCGCACCAGGACGTCTGCATCTAGATACAGGACGCGCTGGACAGGCAAGCATTTCATCATATCGATCTTGGCCCAGACGGCGCCCATGGTGGAGGTCAAGGAGTTGGGAGGTAGCGCTATAAATAGAAGGGTGACGTTCGAGCGCATGGACAAGGATGCTTCGATCCTCCTCTTGTCTTCCGCGTGGAGGCCGCAGTCAACGATGTAGAGCGTGACGCGACCTTGGACATGTTCTACGACGCTGCGGAGAGTCACCGCTGCTGCCATGGCGTATGAAGAGTCGACTGTGAGTGCGATGTTCATTCCGTATTCAAAAGCGTCATATAGCTCTGCATCACTGCCTGGTTTAAGAAGAAAACCGATGCGCATGGGAATCTTCTTCTGCAGTACCATCTGATACTGTTCAGGGTTCGTCGACAGGCGCTCGTACTCTCCTTTATGGACTGCAAGAAAGGCGTCGATGCCCCGGCGTGGGTGGTGCGGGCTGTCGAAAGGCTGTTCTGACCAGTTGTAATCGTCGAAGATGAAGATACAGCCAGGCCGCGCCAGCCGCCACGCCAACTCTGCGTCAAGGAGTGTATCGTCTGAGCGATGGGATCCGTCTATATAAATCCAATCAAACCCGGCCTCGTGATCCTTATTCATCTCCTCCCGCAACAGGGTATACAAGGCGGGGACGCTGAATTGGGGGAGTACGCGAGCAGGACGACCTGTGAGCGCGAGATTGTGGGTGAGTTTGCGACGCCGTTCTCGTCCCTCCGTTGTCCCCATGAGGTCAAAGTGATCAATGCAGACGAGTTCCCCACTCGTAGCGCAGAGAGTGGTGAGGAGGAACACTGCCGAACGACCCTCCCAGGATCCGATCTCGAGCACGCGAGGCGCTTTGGAAAGGACGAGGTGAAAAAAGTTCTGCCATGCAGGCTTATTGGATGAAAACCAATCCTGCGTCGAGGTGAATTCATAGAGGTCGGTGGTCACATTTGCAGTCAAGGTGCTCATCGTTACTGCAGACGATTGTTATAACCGCCGGTCTAGTATGATGAATATGACGAGACTTTACCTGATTATGGGGAGCTATGATGTGGGGCATTGAGGGGAACGGTGTAGGATGGGGCTCACGTATATGTGAGATGCTCGAGCCGTTGATTGTTGCCCAGGATAGGCAAGGACAGCCAGTCAGACTACCTTTTGGACTTAAGGGGTGCGTGTTCTCGTAATTTGTGGGCGAGTTTGATGGCTCTGAACCATTTCTAGGTGATCGTCCATACTCTGAAATGGAGGTGACTTGTCGGGGGTTTTTCGAATCAATGTACTTGTAGACGCCAGGGCCTCCATTTGAATTCAGAATGGGTCTCACGCACATGTGAGATGCTCGAGCGGTTCGCCGGTACCCCGGAAAGGTAATGACAATCAGTCATACGACCTTTTGGACTTAAAGTTGATACGCTCGTGATTGTGTGTGCTCTTAATTCGTGAGCGAATTTTATTGCTCTGAACCATTTCTAGGTGATCGTCCATGCTCTGAAATGAAGGCGACCTGTCCGGACCAAGGGGTTTATCGGATCGGGGTGCTTGTGGGCGTCGGGCCTTCATTCGGGGCCCCCGTTCTTGTCGTGGGCGTTGATCTTCATCTACTTCTGTCGCAACGCCGGGTGCTGCTTACGAAAGTAGATCGGATGGTGGGCTTGGGAGACATTTAAAGGACATATCTCGCCCCCCTTCCTCCCCTCAGCCTCGTTCTTGCTCATTCTTGGTGGGGATTATTCTGAACGTCATCAATTTTCCTCGGTTGAGCTGATATCTATCGTTGTCAGATTTCACGCACATCTAATCCCAAGTGAATTGTAACATTCGACACAGGTAATTCTACATTATGAATGTCTCGAAATATATTTAGCGTATTGGAGCCACCAGTGGAATGGCCGAGGCAAAAATTGCCCCGAACCTCATCGGATCCCCCATCGACCTTCACCGCAAGTTCTTGGTGACAGGTGGGAATGGATTTATTGTGAGCCAGGACACTACCGGATGAAGACATTGAAAACTAAACCTTTCTCTTCGAGGGGTCTCACGTGGCGAAAGTCCTCCTCGACCGAGGTGCCTTCGTCCGTGTAGCAGATATCGTCCCATCCTCTGCATTCGAGGAACCCATCTGTCACGATACACTCGTCGGAAACCTCTGCGACGAGCACTTTTGTGACCGCGCTGTCAAGGGCATCGACACCGTCCTCCATTTTGCCGCCACCATGGGAGGTATGGGGACCATCCACGAAGGCAATGACCTCACGATTTATCAAACCAATGCGCGCATCACGTCCAACATCTTGGTGGCGTCCATTCGCGCTAACGTGCGCGTATTCTTCTATGCTTCCTCGGCTTGTGTCTATCCAGCGCACAAACAAAATAACCTCGACGGCGATGTGTTGCTCAAGGAAGAGGATGTTTGGGAAGGAAGGACACCCAAACCGCAAGGACACTATGGCCTCGAAAAACTCGTCTCCGAACTCCTTATCCAACATAGCGCACACAACATCCACGTCCAAGTCGCGCGTTTCCACAACGTGTTTGGTCCACGCGGGGCATGGAACGATGGACGTGAGAAAGCCCCCGCGGCACTCTTGCGAAAAGCATTGGCGATACGTTTGGCGCGGAGTGGCCCGAAGGAACTCGAGATCTGGGGCGATGGCAAACAGCGACGCAGTTTTCTGTTTATTAGCGACTGTGTAGATGCCATCTTGGCACTCCTGGCGTCCGGTTACGATAAACCTATCAACGTGGGTTCCGATCGCGCTGTCGCGATCAGCGACCTCGGGGAGATAGCTGTCAGTTGGACAGGGCTACGGCCAGGTTTAGATGTCGTGTTTCGACCCGATACCAATGTGAAAACGATCGGGGTTCGCGCAAGAAACGCAGACAACCATCTCGCAGAGAAGGTCCTCTTTGGTTGGACCCCAAAAGTGTCCCTGGAAGACGGGATGGCGCAGACGGGGAGGTGGATCCAGGGTGAGATGGAGAAGGTCCTGGATGGCATGAACGAGCAGGAACGTATCTTAGCGCTGCAGATGATGGGCCGCAGCAAAATCGTCGACCTGGCAGCCGATGACATCAAGGTCGCGATTCTCCTTCCTATCACTTCCCGTGGCTCGAATCCTCCAAGTCAATGTCTGTCTCTCCTCGAGGTCTTTTCTGAATCGCTCGCTCGCACGACCTGGCGGGACACGCATCAGATGGGTGGTCAGCGGTTTGTAGTCAAAGTCTACCTCGCAATCGACCATGATGACCCCTTGTTATTGGAAAGCGACGACAAAACCAACATGAACATCGCTGAGGCTGTACTGGCGTCACAGAATATCTGTGATGTAGCAATCCAAATCTGCAAACATCCTGCTGGACATGTTTGCGCCATCTGGCGACAGATCGCCAAGCAAGCTTGGAAGGATGGATGCGACTACTTTGTCCTCATGGGAGACGATGTCATCCTCGAGGACGAGGGTTGGATCAGGGATGCCCACGCAGAGTTTGCTCAGATAGCACATCGCACCGGCGCGCCTCACGGATTTGGATGTGTGGCGTTCACAGATACCAGTTTCCCTGGTATGCCGACCTTCCCCATCGTTCACCGCACTCATCTGGATATCTTCAATGGGAACGTCATTCCCGAAATCTTCATCAACCAAGACGGTGATCCCTTCTTGTACCAGCTCTACCGTCGTTGGGACTGCTCCAGGATGTTCACCGCGAGAATCTCGAATGGGATCGGGGGCAGCCAACCAGCACGATATCGTCAACAACATGCCAAAGGGTGGACGTTTGACCCCTTGGACAAAGCAACAGCTACCACTGAGGAGTGGCTGCTGAGGCATTGTCCAGCAGTCTCACGTAAGCTCACCCTCGACGTCGTGATACCCAGCTTTCGAGTCCAACTCCGGCTCTTGGAACCCATACTGAACCTGAAACCATCCCTAACGTGCACCACAATGTTCATCATCATCATTGACAATCCACATTCATCTGCTCGCGTCGAGCTTGAGACCAAATTCGCTTCACGGCCGGACGTTCGCATCCGCACCAACGACCAAAACCTTGGTGCATCGGCCTCACGTAATCGAGGCATGAAGGAATCCGCTGCAGAGTGGATCCTCTTCTTGGACGACGACGTCATCCCGAAACCAGACCTCCTCGTCGAGGCTGAGAAAGTCATCCGTGCAAACCCCAATGCGGTCGGTTTCATCGGAAATGCACAATTCCCTCCAGCCGACTCTATTTTTACAACCGCTGCACATTTGGCAGGCGTCACGTACTTCTGGGACATCGCCGTGAAGTTACGGGGGGAGACTGACATGCCATGGGGGGTGACAGCGAACCTCATTGCGCGTCATATCGATGACGGCGTGGAGTTTGATCTCCAGTTTCCTAAGACGGGAGGAGGTGAAGACATTGACTTTTGTCGACGAAAAAGGGATTTGTGGTTTCACATGAAACAGCAGGGGTTTCATGCCGCTCCGGCTGTCGTCGTCACCCATCCCTGGTGGGACGGTGGCAAGCGGTCGTACCGTCGCTTTTACATGTGGTCGAAAGGCGACGGAGGTCTCATCAGATTGTATCCCGATCTGTCCTACACTGACCATGCACCGAACAGTGGCGAGTTGTTATTGATCGGTTGCGCCCTGGTATGCGTTGGGATGCCGCTGTTCCTTTTGACAGGCATTGCATTTCCATGCGTTCTTGCGCTCCATCTCGCGAGTACGATCGTCGTTGGTAACATGGTTCATGATATGTATCGCCACCTCTATCGGGACGCCAACCGGACGACTGCCATTGGTTCGACGCTTGCCGGTCCCAGGTGGGTCGCGGCTGTGGTGGAAAGTTCTCTGATTAGGATAGTCAGTGAGTGGGGACGCGTGGTTGGTATTCTGGAGCGCAGGGAGATAGGATGCTTGGGGTGCAGGTTTGATTGGTTCACCCACAGAGCAGGTGACGGGCCAAGGAACGAGGAAAGAAAGAATTCCAGGCAGAGAGTGGCAGTTATCATCGTCATCCTGGCAGTGACAGTCCGTGCTGTTTACTACTAAAAATTTTTCGTGCACGATCTTGTGGCGCTGTTCTAGGCAGCGAACGTGTGTGACTGCTGCCCTTTCGAAATTGGAGAGTAATGAAACTATGAGGTATGATGAACTGTTGGCAATGAGATCGAAGAAGTTGGTCTCACCTCACCTGCGCGCGTTCATAAGGACTCATTTTACCAAAGACTCTTCAATGAGGCGAGGGCCATCAACACAATGATCTGTACCCGTCACCTATTTGGGTGCTTCAAATGAGTGGAACGCGTACCAGTTCTCGGTGCCATCATCAGACATTGCCACTAGCACTCTCGTCCTTTCACTCTTGCTATTGACCGTGATGTGGCGAGTGGCGCATCGCCCAGCCTGAGGCGAGGGATGCCTTGCTATGTCGGTGAACGTGCAACCAAGCACAAGGGAAAACCAGCTATGATGAAGAACGTGTGGTGGGATCACTGTTGGAGTACCATTCGCATCCTCAGGAATCACCCGGTGATGTGGCCCACCACGAGCCATTATATGAGGGAGTTACTGAACCAGGTCTTGTCCAGAAAGCGGATAGCAGGAAGGGCATAGTCTGCTCATCAGACCAGGATGCGCAGCGAGGTCAGGAACAGGAAAACTTGCTGATCAAGATTCTCGCTTCCCATCGGAAGTGCAAATCATAACGCGAGATTCGAAACTTTGGTATGTGTCTTCGAGAGGAACGTCAAAAGTGATGGTAATTCAAACCACAAATGCTCATCCTCTGTCACAGTACGTACACTAAAAGTTGTTACAATCTCAGAGACAATCAATGATATTACAGAATAAGTTCCCAAGGTTCATCGGGCGGATTTTCTCCCTACATTTGGAATATCCCTCCCGTGTTCCCATAGCATATGTGCAGGGGTTGCCGTACTGCCGAACTTCACCTGCGCATTCAGGTACTCTGTATAAGGTCTTTCCGTTTCCGGTACCCGTTGCAGGTGCACGAGGTTTTGGAGAGTGTTCATGAGCGCCGGGTAGTTGGTTAAAAATGGATAGGTGGTGGTATTAACACCAGCAGCGTAGATACGCAGACAGCGGTCATCAACGTCCCGCTTGGGGAACGTAACGGAGAACGATGCTGGTTGACCAAGGTCGGCCAAGATCGCGATATACGGAAGGGAATCAGAGTCGTGTCTTCTGCCCTTGCTGCTCAGATATTGACTT
>JBBPQP010000167.1:0-41827 GCA_038092555.1 Boletus subgraveolens | reverse complement strand
TCCGTTGCGCGAGTCCAACTAGTGGCTCTAGAGAAAGTGAAAGTGACAATAGTGAGCACACGTGACTATCACGTGATCCGATAAGATAAGAAAAAGAATGTCTGATTACGACCGTAACAATTAATGCAATGTATGAAGGAATTCCAGCCAGAGCAATGAGGAAGAGACAATCATTACAAAAAAAAAAAAAACAGGGGATGAGGAGCAACCAAAGACAGTGCTCCAGGTGAGGTTGAGATTTCACCATTGTGGAGGTATCTGTGCAAGTGATCAGAGGCAGGAGATGGCATTACTGCTGTTGGCATAAAAGGATAAGAAATGGAACAAAATGAAATGAGAGAGCGAAATACTGAACAGAGCACAGCCTCAGTGATACATCATGAGATTGTTGAGTTCATCATTGTCAGATTGTTGGGCGCCTTTTGGTTGTCATCTTCATCATCACTCAATGTTCCATGTCCAGACCTTCATACAGTCTCCTTTGCTAGTTGAAGGGAGGCCTTGATGATACTGTCCCACACCTTTGGTGGGATTCTTTCAACACTCTGTAGATAGTGCACAGTTTCGTGACCCCAAAAGTCTTTCTTGAACATCTTGCCTGAAATATTTGCCTTCCACTTTTCATTCCCAGTTACTTTCTTCTGGCCTTTTCCAGTCAGAGGGACAATCTCAAAGGTGAGAGCCTTGCCCTGGAGTAAGACAAATGTTCATTTCACCTGTAATGCTTGTGGTTATGTATCTCCGAGAGGAATGCAGACAGAAAACATACTGCAACACCAGCCAAAGAAAGTGCTGCTTTTGGATAACCACACTTGTCTTTCAATCCTGTTTCAATTGGAATGTCCATGATGCCTTGAATAGAGTGCAGGTGTGATGCAAATGTTTGCAGTATAAACCAGGACTTCCACATCCCCTTGTAGTCCTATGGAATGATGTTAGTATGTTAGCAGGCTGAGCTTCAATACTGCAGTATATGTCAAATGATGATCCTCACCTTCACAGTTTCACCAGTGATATCCTCAAACAAAAAGCAGTTACCTTCTAGCCAGAAATTCACTAGTTTACATTGTTTTTCAGGAGAGTTGAATGCCTCATTAGAATTGATTAGGCTGTAGATCATCATAATACTTGTGGACATGAATCCTCCCCACCACTCTGCCATCCTCTGAGTAGCCTGTTGTGAGAGTATGAGCATGTACTATACAAGACAGCACCACATAACTGAGTAGTACTTATGACAGTATGGATCAGATTGTCACTCTGAATTGTTGCAGGAATCTTGTTCTTGTAGATAATGTTCCACAGTAGTTGCAATACTTTGACTTCAGATGAGCTCTTGGTACCCCAACATATATTCAGCATTCCATTCCACTTTGCATAAGTCAGAATCAAGATACTGTGCCATTTGTTATTGGTCATCACACCCTGGAGAAGATGGGAGTTGTTGTACTTCACCTTCCTTGTGGAACATTTGATGTCTTGGACTGGGGAAGGCTTTGCATGTGATCGCTTCAAGGAAGGTGCCTTACCATGATTAGCAGCTTTGATCTAGATACAATAATTTTTGTTGATCTGGAAATTTCTATGAGTAGGTCACTTATCATCATTGCCCATTTTTGACTTGGGAGTGTCAGGGTGGCCACAGGAGAAACGTCAATGGTTATCGGGTCATCAGCAGAGCCAGAAAGGGCAAATGTGATGTCTATGGGAACATTGATGGGCTTGGCTTTGACAGATGTGGGAATGACTGTTGGTTTCTGTGTGAATGGAGGCTGACCATAATTGATGCTTGCATTTATCAGGTCATCAGCAGAGTTGGAGAGGGCAAATGTGTCATCCAAGGGAACATCAATGAGCTCAACTTTGACAGGTGTGGCAGTATCTGTTGGTTTCTGGGTGAATGGAGGTTGGCTGTAATCAATACTTTTGTCCTAAGTTAGATGATCATTATGTATCTCATATGGTATTATTGTAACACAATGATGTATCTTCAACCAAGCTAGCTATGGATCAAGCAAGAGAGACTTGTGTGAGTTGGAGAGTGAGTGCATAGCTTCATGTTTCACAGTATCATCATCATCCAATAGAACTGTGGGAGACTCATCTTTGGCATTGGCACTGAATGGCATTGGTGGATAAGTTGTAGGAGGTTTAGGAGTGGAAGAACAAGCTATTGTAGATGTCACTGTCGGATTGAGAGATAAAGAAAAGTGAGTGTTATGTATGCTTTGTTGATTCAATTTCATAAATATCTTGGATACTCTTGGGATCTCGATGGAGAATATGGGAATCATATGTGAGAACTCCTTGAAGCACTGATTGAAGAGATTGACCCTGGTACACTATGGGATGAATGGGGAGTAGTTGTGGAGATAATCATTCATCTCTTTATACATGTTGCATTGGCTTAACTTTGCTGATCAGTGTCACCCAGCTTTTTACAAGCAATTTCCCCCATTCAGACATCCATGTGCTACTCACTCCAGATCTACTCCATCAACTCATCAATGGAGTTTTCAAGGACCACCTTGTCAACTGGGTATGTAGTTACCCCAAAAAAACTCACAGATCTGTTCATGTGAAGGAGATTTTCAATGATATTGACAAAAAATAATGGAATTTAATGTTGGATGGATCTGTGAACACAACTAATATTTGTATACAATAGGATTGCTGTTGCTCCACTGTTTTCCAGTCTTTGCCGCTTTGCAGAAGGGCGAGGCTTCTTGCAATGGACCAGTGATGATTCAAAGGCACTTATGAAGGTCTCCATCAATGCTATTGAGGGTTATATTTCAGATAACATGGTCCATACATTCCATGCTTTCCTAGAATTCTGCTACATCACTTGCCATGACATTATCACTGAGGATACACTTGAGGATCTTGAAGATGCCTTGAAGTGCTTTCACGAATACCACAAAATCTTCATCTCAACAAATGTGTGGTCAAACTTTGTGCTCCTCCTCCAACATGCTATGAAACACTACCCCAAACTTATCTGTCTTTTTGGTGCCCCTAATGGGCTTTGTTCCTCCATCACTGAGTTGAAACATATCCAGGCTATCAAGCGACCATATTAGCATTCAAATAAGTTCAATGTGCTGAAGCAAATGTTACTCACAAACCAAAGGATTGACAAACTAGTTGCCTCACTAGTGGATTTTACCACCCACAGAATGTTCATAAAACCTTCCACACTATCTCATTTTTGATACTTTGATGAGCAAGACATCTACTTTTAATGGACCATTACCTTAATGACATGTCATTATGACAGAAAAACAACTTGGCACAGACAGCAATGAAGCCACATGCAATGACTGCAGTTCCAGTACTGGTGGTGTGCAAATTATCAATTTGAACAATGTCAATCAGTGGGCTGGTTCTGCCACTGAAGGAGAAGAGCATGACAAAAAAAAAGAGAGTAATGATGAGGGCAGTGCAGTGGAGGGAGAACAGGTGTTCTGTGATATTTAGCTGGCCAGAACAATCCATGAGTGCATCTTCCCTCTCAACAAATCTCTATTCTAAAACATTGTAAAGAGCAGCATCATGCTCAAACCATTCCAGATCTCACTGAAGGACTCAGCATTCCTCAACTTCCAAACCTCATCTGCCATTTTCTCTATGACCAGCTACACCCCAATGGGCATCAGTCCTCTGCTGATGTACCACTGCAGTGAATGCCAGTTTATGGGGGCTGTTTGAACATCTTCCACTCTGCCATGGCCATGTTCTTTGCATCAAGCAACCCAAGTGAAATTGGAGGTATACATCATGAACACATACGAGCAACTCCATCATGGTGATGTGGAGCTGCTCACTATGACACCATACTTGTTGACATGGATAACAGCCCTGACAGCATCAATGGCATGGAAGTTGCTTGAATCCTCTGTTTTTTTTTCCTTTCCATTCCTCAACAAAACCTACCCTTGTGCAGTACACTCATTATCTATGTTTGGAAATCCAAACCCCATCCAGTTAATATTGATACTGTACCTCCCTTAATGCTTTCAAAGGATACTACATGAACAAGTTTGCTGATCATCACTCCTTCAAAATTTTGTTTTGAACTTTTCCTTTGTGAATGTCTTGATTCCCTGTAGTACATGCCCTTTGCTGGTTGTTACCCTCATCTTTCTAGTCCCTGTGTTCCCCCCAGACGGTGGTGCCCATATCTGCCCTGTACACTCCCCTCAAGCACCGTGAGGATCTCCCCCCAGTCCTCTACGAGCCTGTCATGTGCAAGCCCCTGTATTGTGCCATTCTTAATCCTTACTGGTATCTTATTCCTCGCCCTTTCTCCTGTCTGCTCATCATTCCCTTGCAGCCAGCTCAATGTCTATGGAAAACTCTGGATATATCCCTTCTGTCTCTCCCACAATGCATTTCGCATGCACTACAAGACATTTCAAACACAAACTTGCCCATCAAACTACTCCCAAAATACACCACCATTGAGTACACCTTAATCCATCCAGTCCAGGTGTCCCTCATCTTCCTTTTTGTCATGAATACCTGTCTTAACAAGGAAGATCTCAAAGTCCTCCAGGATGCCATCATTGTTAGTCTCAGTTTGCTCCCACCCTATGCCCTCATTAGTCTTATCACCTATGACACCATGGTACATCTCACTCCCCACTTACCCCTGTTGTTGCTCACATCCATCCAGACTCAAGTTCATGAAATTGGCTATGCTGAATGTAGCAAATCTTATGTCCTCCATGGTAGCAAGGAATATACTCCCAAGCAAATCCAGGACATGCTTGGTCTCAGCACTACCACTCATGCTGCTCTGTGTCCTGGTCTGCCAATGCCACAGCAGGCTTTCAGTGCCACCTGTTTTCTCCTACCCATTCAACAGTGCAAATTCCAATTGACTGGCATTCTTGAAACCATTGCACATGACCTGTGGCCCATGGCCAATGACAAACATCCTCTTCACTGCACTGGTACAGCTATCAGTCTTGCTGTTGGCTTGCTGGAGGTTAGTGTGCCCTTTGTCTCACACTGCCTATTGCTCATAATACCCTGTTAGACCACATATCTTAACATCAGTGCCCATATCATGCTCTTCACCAGTGGTCCCACTACTGAAGGTCCTGATATGGTGGTGAGCAATGAGCTGAAAGAAGCAATCTGTGCCCATCACGATATTGAGCACAATAGCATAAAGCACTACAAGCATGCTGTCAAGGTATATGCATTCCCTTTCCAGTTACACCACCCATGTCACTCAGTTTTATGCATAGTTCTACTATGAGGGTCTTGCCAAGAGAGCATCAAACAATGGCCACATCATTGATTTGTTTGCTGGATGTCTGGAACAAGTTGGTCTTTTGGAAATGAAGTTGTTGCCAAATTCAACCAATGGTATTATTATTTTCTCTGATTTGTTTGCCACCTTGGTTTTCAAGCAAAGTTTCCTTCATGCATTTAGCAAAGATTTCCTACAGATGGGCTTCAACACCACCTTCAATGTCCAGGTATTTGGTTCCTCACTTCATTTATTCTGTCCTGTAATCTCAGACACCACTATGGACTATCGAGGAACTCAGAATTTCTGGCCTGATCAGGCATGCTATATCTACTGGCAAAAAATCAGCCTGTGTGGGTGAGACCGAGGTCAGTATTGGCCAAACTTTGGCATGGAAGCTGAACCGCATTACCCCTCAAACATCCATTGCAATGTACTTCAAAGTTGTCACACCCACTAATTAGGCTCTCCAACCCAGTTCACATGGCCTTGTCCAATTCATCACTCACTACTATCAACATTTGTCTGATCAGCAGCACCTCCAGGTGACAACCATTGAAGCAGGATTGCCAAGCATTGCTGCTTTGTTTGATCAGAAAGCAGCTGCCATGTTGATGGCCAGAATAGTAGTTTTCAAGGCCAAGATCAATGATTCATCAGACATGGTAAGGTAGTTGGATCACATGCTCATCTGGTTGTGTCAAAGGTTTGCAGACCACAAGAAGGAAGACCCAGCAAGCTTTAGGTTGATGGACAACTTTAGCATTTACCCACAATTTATGTTCCATTTGAGGCGGTGTAGGAGCCTCTAGCTCTCTACAATTACATCCTGTCCTTTCCCCTTCATTTAGATCTCCTCCAAGTGATCTCCATCATGTCCCATGTCCTCTATATCCAGTCTGAAGTACAGTGGCTCAAAAAAGTGTCCCAATGTTTGCATGTTTTACACTAAATGACCCAAAACATGATAACCCCTAATCCTTACCCTAACATGGGTAGTGTATGAATTGACATATGTACTCTTGGCTTTCTATGGATTCAGGAATCAAGGGACTTGGGTCAGACCCAAGAGAATGGCAGTCATTTCAAAATGATAACTCATTGGGACACTTTTTTGACCTTTAGTTTTGATTACATATATTAGACCCTGGCATGCTATTGAATGATTACATACATTTGGTAAGGGTAATATTATGTCACCTTTATGTAATTCAGTATAAGACAGCATATAGAAACCCCACTATCCAATGGTAATTATCTCAAAATCCATTTTTACCTTCCTAAAATATAATATTGTTTTTCTCTTCTTTCTTGGGCTTTCCTTTAGGAATATTTGTTCTCAAACTGGTCTAGGGAGGTCTATAGTGTGTTAGGTTTATCAGGAAATACAACCACATAAAACTGGGCTTTGTAGTCACTGCTATTTAAAACTTGCCCATAGTAGCAAGTAGGTCATTGTTTGATAAATTATGACTAGGGAGACAAAGAATGATACTCAGGTACTCAATTTAATCAATTTAATTAATAATACTTTCCTTCACCCTCATACTATGAGAAATACTATCTAGAGAGCCTTATCAAGCACCATATTCAAGATAAAATAAGTCTTTATTATAGACACCAGGTTGACTTTTGCTTCTGTGTGCTGGCATTGGTCTGTAGGTGGCTAGAGGTGAACTATATAGTCAGATAAGACCAAAATCAATATAACTGGGTCATATAGGCAAGAATTAGTGTCTAAAAAATAAAGAGAGGAGTTAATTACTAGAGAGGTCAGATATCTAGTCTAGTTTACAAGAGGTTCACTGACAGTATATGGCTACATAGGATAGAATTCAATCTCAGCTTTGAGTCAGGGGAAGGGCTGGATGGATACAGCACAATATGTGGCAAATTTCACCTTTTCTATACTGGTTTATTAAACAATAACCTACTTGCTACTATGGGCAAGTTTTGAATAGCAGTGACTACAAAGCCCAGTTTTATGTGGTTGTATTTCCTGATAAACCTAACACACTATAGACCTCCCTAGACCAGTACCTTGCAGAGAATTATCAGAAAAAGCAGATGCATAGCCAGGATGACCTGGGAGAGTATACATACCAGGAAGTTTACTAAGGTGTCTGCTACCTTGATTGCTAACAAGAAGCTGTCCAAGATGGAACACGACATGATTTTCCTAGCTGGGTTTCCATCAACTATCCAGGATCAGATTCATCACCAGTTGGCTATCATCAAGCCAAACCTCCACCCAGATGATCCCTATCTGATGGAAGATGTCATCGAGGCCACAAAGTTCTTACTCACCAGCTCAGGTCTTCACTCTTCCTACAATCCTACCAACATCTTTCCTTGATCCCAACCACCTTATCAGCACCGCTGTACCACCAATACTTCCAACATGCCTGTCCCTAGCTTCAATCCACCTCTGTCCCTCAAGACAGAATTGAACTTGAACACTCAGGCCAGACCCCACTGCAAATTCTGTGCAGGTATTGGTCACTGAACTCAAACTTGTTCCATCTGCCTTGAGTACCTTAATACCAGAAAGGTGGTTCAAGGAACCAACAGCAGACTCTATATGCCTGACAGCTCTGACATTCTGCGAGTATTAGGAGAGCGCTGTCTTAAGGACACTATTGACCCCACCCTCGCCAACCAGTCCAACCCCGGATTGCTGTCTCTTACCTCATGGGATCCACCCCCCATCTCACCACCAATATCCTGTCTGCTGTGTGTCCTGATACTCCCACTGTGTTGGACATCGACCCATCTGCCTTCATGAAAACTGTTGCTAAAGAAGATGATGAGAATTCTCCCCTTGTCACTGACCCAGATTTCCAGCCTTATGTGGCTCAAGCATGGGCCAGCTTCCAGGTGGACAAGGCTTTGAAAGAGAAGGGCAAGTGTGTCTGGTTTGATGGTGTTGAAGTTTCACCTTGCAAGAGTTTGGATAAATGGTCCACTGCTGCACCAGAAGAACTTCTCTCACTGGAGCTCCAGCAGTCACAAAATGTTTCATCTTCTTTATTGACTTTGACCCCACTCCCATCTCAAGCTTCTACACCATCTACCTCACAGCACAGGTCAGGAGGTGATGGTCCTTCCACCTCTTCATTTTCATTGAGATTCACATCTGCCCAATCTGGTGGACCTGGTACATTCCCATCATGAGCATCTCAAGCTAACCCACCTTCTTCCACTTCACAGTATAGGTACTCCTTCCAACTTGAGGAGAGACTGTGCTGAAATGGGTACTTGAGCAGGTATTGGATAGTAGTATTCCGGTATCTGTGAAAGACTTGTTGGCAGTTGCACCAGAGATCTGGAAGCAATTCCATGACCTCACGACTGTCAAATATGTCATGTAGGGTCCTTCAACCTCAACTGTGCAGGTCAATGAACTTGCAGGTCTGGATCCATCTTCTGTTGTTTGGGAATATGGTGATCATATCCTTCGGAATGAGGATGGACTAATTGTCTTCCATCATAGCCTTCCTCTTAGGGCCATCAAGGTCATGTTAGGGAGTTCAGGATGCATCGTCATGGGTGTTCTGGATTCTGGATCCAAGATCATCACTATGTCCAAGCATGTGTGGGAGGGACTTGGACTGCTGGTCCAGTCTGACCACACGATGAAGATGTTGTCTGCTAACACTAGTGTTGATACAACAATTGGTGTCCTCGAGAACCTAGTCATCAACCTCAGTGCAGGAGAGGTCATGGTGCAAGTACAGATCTTGGCACACACCAACTTTGACCTCCTCCTTGGATGCCCATTTCATTGTCTTATGAGTGCTATGACTAACAACTTTCTGGATGGCTCTCAGACCATCACCCTTCATGACCCTAACACAGGGAAGCAGTACACCATGCCAACCCCCACTTGGTCTGAAGAATGCCCTCATTGCTGAGAAAAGAAACAGTGCAACAGCCATCAGTCCATAGTAGAGATGGGTTTTCAGACATTGATGATCTGCCTACCAGTTGGGAAGAGTCCAATATTTCATCTGTCTCATCCACTTTGATTCCTTTTCCATCACCTTCTTACCAATATTCTGTTTCAAGTTTTCTCTTTTCTTCTTCATATACTTATCTTCCCCCACTCTCTATTGGACCTATTCCTCCTTCTCTGGACTACCCATTCCTGTCTGCTACTCAGTCTGTGTTGACTCCTGATGCACTTTCTGTTCTCTCTTCTGTTTATTCTTATGATTCCTCTTCACACTTGCTTGCTTACAAGCCAGTTGCTAAAAAGGTTCATTCAGTGGTGGCTCCTATTGACAAGGAGTTTTGCATCACTTGAACCCTTCTGGACAATCCACTCGCTGGATTGAAACCTCTTCCTTCATGTCCTCCAGACTTTATTCCTGGTATTCGTTTCACCCAGGAATACACTGACAATTAGATCTTGACCCTGCCAACTGGCTTTGGCCAGAAGAGATTAAGCTCGTTCATTGGTTAATCTGAGACCACGAAATGGCTTTTGCTTGGATTCCAACTGAGCAAGGTTGCCCCAATAAACACTACTTTCTCCCTGTCAAGATCCCCACCATCCCTCATATGCCATGAGTACTTTGTAATATTCTGGTTCCTCCATCTATATGGGCAGAAGCTATTTAGATCATCAAGGACCGGATTGTGTCTGGTGTCTACAAATCCTCCACAGCTTCTTACTGGTCTTGCTGGTTCTGCATTGTCAAGCAGGATGGGAAGACACTTCATCTGGTCCATGACTTGCAACCACTCAACAGCATCACTATCCATAACTCCTCCACGCCACCTTTCATTGAGCACTTCACTGAATCCTTCACTGGATTTGCAGTGTATGTGATGATAGACTTGTTCTCTGGATACAACCAATGACCACTGCATCTGAAATCTTGTGACCTCACCACCTTTAATAGTCCACTAGGTCCACATCACCTCACGATGGTTCCTATGGGTTATACCAACATGGTACAAATATATCAGGCCAACATGTCGTTCATCCTACAAGACGAGATCCCTCACTATATTTATCTATTCATTGACAACCCTCCTGTCAAATCCATGACCACTCATTACCAATCACTGAATGGTACCTATGAGACAATTCCAGATAATCCTGGAATTTGTCGAGTTATTTGGGAACATCTCATCATGGTCAACTGTATCCTTCAACATCTGCAAAACATTGGTGCCACAGTATCTGCCAAGAAGTTCATTCTTGCTGCACTGGATATGACTGTGGTTGGACACAAGTGTACTTTTGAAGGTTGCATTCCCCATGAGACCAAGGTGCAAAAGATTAGGGATTGGCCTGAGTGCCAGAACCTGACTCATGTTCATGGGTTCCTTGGGGTATGCAGCATGCTATGTATTTTTATTTGCAATTTTGCTTCTATTGCTCATCCTTTGGTTAACCTGACTCATAAAGGGGTTCCCTTTGAATGGGGGGAATCTCAACAAGTCACTATACAGAGTCTGAAGGATGCGATCTGCAATTTCCCAGCACTCTGCTATCTAGACTATGAGTCCAGACATGAGGTTATCCTGGCTGTTGACACATTTGTGATTGCAGTTAGATATATTCTCTCTCAGGAAGGAGATAATGGAAAGTGCTACCCAAACTGCTTTGTTCCCTCAGCCTAACCAAGATGGAGAGTTGTTACTCCCAGGCCAAACTCGAGCTTTACATACTATTCCTTGCCTTGCAAGCAGTCCATATATTTGTTTTCAGACTATCCAATTTTATGGTAGAAATGGATGTGAAGTACGTCAAGGGAATGATTAACAACCCTGACCTTCAGCCCAATGCAACCACTAATAGGTGGATCATGGGCATTCTCTTATTCAACTTTTGTCTTGTTCACATTCCTGCTGCCCACCATACTGGAGCGGGTGACCTTTCTCATTGACCACTGTCTGAGAAGGATCCCCCTATGAGGATGACTTCAAGAACTGGCTGGATAATGCTTATTCTTTTTCGATTTCCTTATTGAACAATTGCTTTCCTCTTGCCATTCACAGTGCTCACCTTTCTAGGCAATCCACCATCATCATTCCCTTCTTTCATGTACTATCTGCCTCACTTCAATCCAATCCTAACTCTTAGGAAGGCAATCTTGTGCTTCCTTGCTTAGCAAAGGCTATTGCAAGGGAGGTGTGGATTGCCCAAATCCATGACTCTCTTGACACTCAACTTCACCCACCTGACCTTTCTGATGGGGAGTTTACCTCCTTTGTCAATGCAGTGACTCAATTCTTTGTCCTCAATGGGTCCCTGTACCATCAGGAACTGCATGGTCACCATCAGCTAGTTGTACCAGTTGAATGCTATTATGGACTCATCAGGGAGGCTCATGATGACCTCAGGCACAAAGATGTCTTCTCTGTCTGGACATGTTTGCTCTTGCACTTCTGGTGGCCTATGTTGGTCAAAGACATCAAATAATATACTTGGACCTGTCACAAGTGTCAAATCTGCCAAACCCAGAAGCTGCACATTCCACCTACCATTCTGATGGTGGGCGGACTGTTTTGAAAGGTTCATATTGACACTATGCTGATGCCCCAATCCAGTGGATATTGCTACATCATCCAAGCACAGTGTGCTCTCACAGCATATCCTAAATGGCAAATGATGTGATCCGAGAACACATCTGCCATTGCATTTTTCATTTTCAAAGAAATTCTTTGTTGTTGGGGAGCTGTATCTGAGCTTGTGACTGACAATGGATCCACTTTTGTGCAGGCCCTAGATATCCTGGTGAACCAGTATAGCATCCGCCATATTTGGATCTCTCCCTACAATTCACAGGTGAATGGCATGGTTGAGCAGCATCACCACGATGTCTGGGAGGCCATCGTCAAAAGTACCCTGGGAGGGGAGGTTCACTGGCCTTCAACAGCTCACTTCATTTTTTGGGCAGAGTGAGTTACGATCCTGAAATCAACCAGTTTCTTGCTGTACTTTATGGTACATGGTGTTGAACTGCTTTTTTCTTTTGATCTATGTATTTGAGGCCACATTCTTAATTCCTGCACTCACATCTGATGATGTTTCTAGATCTGCCCTGATTGCTTGGTGAGCTCTTCAGCTCCAAAAGCATCAGGAAGATATAGATGCTATCAAGGAACGCATACTTTTGTCTCAGTTTGCATCAATCAAGTAGTTTGAGACACATTTCAAGAATTGAATACATGACTACAACTTCTAACATGGCAACCTTGTCTTAGTCTGGAACTCCTGGATTGAAAAGGAGTTGAACCAGAAAACGAAGCCACACTATCTCAGTCTGATGGTAGCCCTTTGCAGGACTACTGGAGGATTGTACCTGCTAGCTGAGTTGGATGATGCTGTCTCAAGACTTCAGTATGCAGCCTTTCAGTTGTTATCCTACCATCTGTGCAAGAAAATCTCCATCCCGGTTACTGATTTGACTGGATTGGACAATCAAAACCTAGACAAATACGACACCGAGAAAGATATGGAGTGTGATGATGACAATGACATCATGGACTAGTCTTCTTCAATATCCACTCCACTTCACTATCCGACACTATATCCACTATGTATCTGTTTTACCCCAGGTTTAGTCCAGTGTCTCTTTTTCTATCCTGGGTTTTGACCAGAGTATCTAAACAACACATGACATTGCTAAAGATGACAGACAATTACATGATATACTCAGACATTTTCATCTTCTCTCGTTTCTCATATTCTTGGACTACAAAAACAAAGTCTTTTCCTTCTTTCCACATCTCAATGAACTTACTACTTAGATTGCATGCTTCAACTGTGCAATGAGACTGTACCCATTTGTCTGCTTTCATTCTTCTCCATCCAGTGTAATCCAGTATCCACTTTTTGGGATTGGCATAGGAATAGATGCAAGAAGATGATCAATGAAGACAAGTTGAGTGGAACTCATACCTGGTCTTTTCTTATCATTTACTTTGATTTGGTCTTATATTTCAATATTTACTTGTTTTTTTCTGATTACTCAGGCTCCCTGGATTGGACATGGATTGGACACAGATTGGACATGATCGAATTGCTACATGATGATACAAGATACAAAGAGGACTACCTGCTACGTGACAGATACTCCTCCCTACATCATCTCCAATGTGGCCTTGATTGAGTTGAGTTCACTCATCTGCCTGGCAACTTGAACCTCCAAGTCCACTATTGCTGCCTCTGCAGCCTTGACATGGGACTGGGTATACCAAATTTTCCCCTCCAGCTGTTTGACAGCACATATGCCAGCATCAAGGACCAGTTTTGCGATATGAGGCATGGGGATTCCCTTGATGATGGGGTACTTCAGTGTCCCTTCATCATCATCATCATCATCAAGGACAATTGGATTGGTGGTGGGGGATGGATGCTGTGCACAACCACACATCAGACGAGCTGAGTAGCAAGTTAGCTCAGTGTAGGACCAATGATTCGGCTCACACACCTGGGGCCTTGCCCTTCTTATCAACCACCGCCTGTACTTTTTCTGCCTTCTTCTGCCCCTTTCTGTGCCTGAGTGACTTGTCACACTTTGCCTTCAATTGTGTGCATCATGTACACATCCTGTCTTTGGCCCCTTTGCACACCTTCTTGCTCTGGGCACAGGCACCACATGGCACCTTGTGCATTATCACTAGTGGACCAGTCACTGTCTTCTTGGTCAGACAGATCTCCTCCACCTCATCCTCGTCCTCCTTATCCTCCTTGTCTTTGTCCTGAACATCTCACTGTCACTATCACATATGTCAGTAAACTTGTTTTGAATCAATCCATGACTTACCTTTCCTATTACAGTTTTGGTGCACCCCTGGTCTTTTTCCTTCTCCCTTGACCCTGTGCCCCCTGTGACCACTCCTGTCGCCGGACCATCCATTCCCTTGGCACATCCTGTGCTCATTTACACTCCATGCAACACATCCTGCAACAGCCCGGCATCACCCTCTCTTGCACTGCCCTCTCTCAGTGCTTCCTGACACAGCTGCCCTCCTGTGTCCCGATCCTGGATCTTCCCTGGATCCACCTTGGAATATCCCCTCAGGATCTTCCCACCCTTCATCCTCTTTAGGGCTGTCCTTGATGCTCTACTCCTTCAAATCCTCGAACAGCCTTCCTGCTATGCCCCCAGATCTCTCCGGCACCGCCCCTCCTGTGCTCTTCTTGGCGATCTCCACCTCAGTTGAGGCCAGATCTTTCCTCAACATCGCCTTCACCTTGTGTTGCTCTTGTGACCATTCACATGCCATCACTACACATCGCGCCATGCTGATTCCCACAATGCGTCCCTTTGCTTGTGAACTTCCCATGGCAGACCCCTCCTGCCTTTTTGGGCAATAACCTTGCCACACAGACTCTGGGTTTCCTATTACGGATATGGACTCTTATTATGCTAGGTTAGACTGTGCACGGACCACCATTACCAGATTGGGATATACCTGCCCTAAAGCCCTTACAGCCGGGGTATATAAGTTCAAGCTCCTCTCGAACACCTCTCTCTCTCTAACCTTGATCTGACACCTAAAGGGTACACCTTATGGTTACTCTTGTGGTCTTCATCATCCATTCCCTGCAACATTCCCTTGCTTGACCTCTACCTCACCCTCCCCTCCTTCCTCCTTTGTTGAAGGACTCCGTCACTGTCAACACTCTAGAGCTCCCCTCTAGAGTCCTCAAGGTCAAGCAACTCCACCATTGCTCTTTCACAAACGGCTTGTCGCTGTTGGCTAGTTCATCAGTTCTCTACTCCTGTTCAGAGAACCAGACCCGCTTGACATTGACCTCGTTACCCAAGATCCTCACCCCAGTCAAGGTCATCTGACCTTCTTCATTTAGGACTCTCAGTTGTCGTTGTCCTCAGGATACTCCTCATAGTATCCCTCGTTGCTCGTTGCCAGGCTCCCATTAAGCCTGAAGGTATCCTACACTGTTAGGACCCAACAAGAGTTAGGCTCAAGGCAGCTCTATGCTTTGTGTCTACTTGTATGACTACCAGTCGTAACATTTCCCTGGGTAGTCACCTTGGAAACAGATGGTCTGGGTGCATTGAGGTCCAAAGGCAATGGAGCCCAACTGACCTCTGATGGCTGCTGCTCTTCTTGAATGCAGGACTCATGCTTGCACTCACATTGTCCCTGCTCTCGTGCTTTTCATTCTTGCTCCTTGTGTTGGTGATGTCAATCTGCTGCCTCCACTTTGCACTTGCCAGTGATTGGATTTGCCTCTTGCATCTTGTTACGACTACCACCCGGTAGGCATACAAGTAGACACGAAGCATAGATCCACCTTGAGCCTAACTCTTGTTGGTCCTAATGACGTAGGATTCCTTCAGGCTTGATGTGAGCCTGGTGACAAAGGATACTAGGAGTAGTACCCTAGGATAGACGACGACCAAGAGTCCTAAGTAAAGAAGGTCAGATGACCTTGACCAAGATGAGGACATTGGGTAGCAAGGTCGATGTCAAGCTGAGTGAGTTCTCCAACTGAGGTGGAGAACCTGGGGACGAGCCAACGGCGATGAGCCGTTGGAGAGAGAGTAATGACTATTACTCGGAAACTCTAGGGTAGAGCCCTGGAGTTGTCAACGGAGTCCTTCAATGAAGGAGGAAGGAGGGGAGGGCGAGGTGGAGGTCAAGGAAGGGAATGTTGCAGGGAATGGATGATGAATACCACAAGAGTAACCGTAAGGTGTACACTTTAGGTGTCAGATCAAGGTTAGAGAGAGAGAGACATTCGAGAGGAGCTCAAACTTATATACCCCGGCCGTAAGGGCTTTAGGGCAGGTATATCCCAAATAGGTAATGGGGTCCGTGCGCAGTCTAGCCTGATATAGTAAGAGTCCGTATCCGCAATAGGAAACCCAGAAGCAGTGTGGCGAGGTTATCGCCCAATTAGGCAGGAGGGGTCCTGCATGGGAAGTTCACGAGCAAAGAGACACGTTGTGGGAATTATCGTGTTGCGACGCGTTGTGGCACGAAGTGAGGTCAAGGTGCAACACAAGGTGGTGGCGATGTCGAGGAGAGTTCTGGCCTCAACTGAGATGGGGATCACCAAGGGGGAGCACAGGAGGGCGGCTGTGCGGAGGGGGCACTGAGGGAGGTGGTGCCGGGGAGATCCGGAAGGGGCACGTGTGGTGTGAGGATCGGAGAGATAAGGTACCGATGGCCCTAAAGGAGGGAGGGGGTGGGAAATCCAGAGGGATTACCCAGGGAAGATCTGGGGAAGATCTGGGGAAGATCCAGGATCGGGACACAGGAGGGCAGCTGTGTAGAGAGGCACTGAGGGGCAGTGCAGGAGAGATCCGAAGGGCGTAAGGGCTGCCCTAAAGGGAGAGAGGGGTGGGAAATCCCAAAGGGATGTCCGGGGAAGATGCGGGGATAATCCAGGGAGGATCCAGGGAAGATCCAGGATCGGGACACAGGAGGGCAGCTGTGTCAAGAGGCGCTGCAGAAGGGGCAGTGCGGGAAGGGTGAAGTCAGGCCGTTGCAAGACACATAGCATCAAGCATAAATGAGCGTGAGAATGTGCCGAAGCGGATGGTCCAGTGACAGAAGTGGTCACGAGATGGGCACGGGGTCGTGGGATAAGGAAAAAGACTGGGGGGGTGCCATAACCGTAACACATCTTCTCTGTGGTCCTGCTGTCCAGGAGTGCTTTAATCCTGCACTCCCTCACCTTTAGCAGGCAGGAGTGGGCATGTGCCTAGCAAATTGGTTAGTCGAGGGAACAAGCAAACATAATGGGTATGCACCAGGCATTGATCCCATTCAACCACCCACATTTCTTGCTTCTCTTGCAACTCCTCCTTGTTGTCCAGCATTGTCATCATGGTGTTGAAAACAAGCTCATTGGCAGATCATAATTGCTTGTGTGAAAGTTCTTGCAAACTGTTGGCAGTGGCAGGCATGGCAAAGGTGAGGAGTTTGTTGAAAGTGGACATGGGAAGTAATAGAAAAGAAGGGGATGGCAGATGGCAGATGTGGTTGAAGAATAACAAAGAAGGTTTAGCTGAAGACTAGCAATTTTATATGGATCTCACCATTGTTCTAGCCAATGTGGACTTTCCCACAGTCATGTGGTCTGACTGGGGACAGTCAGTATCAAAGACCCTCTCGGATGTAGAAGCCTCTAGCTTTCTACAGTTACATCCCATCCTTTCCCCTTCGTTCAGATGTCCTCCAAGTGATCTCCATCATGTCACATGTCCTCTATGTCCAGTCCAAGGTAAGTTGAGCCTTTATTTTTCTATCTGGTATGGTATCACCTATGTATCCATACCATCTATCTGCTGTCCAAGTTATACCGAATACTATGTATACAGTCCGGTACCATTCTCAATTTGCCATCTTGTTCTTATTTCTTTTTTTAGTAGTTTCTTCTACTTCTCCCTATGTTCCTTTCTTACTTCTATTACAATTAGCTGCTGCCATCTTTAGATCCTTATAGTATGCTTCTCCGATAACCTAGTTACCAAAGTCTTGAAAATGCCCAGACTATAAAAAGTTTGTACCTAGATCTGAGTGATCATCTCTGTTCACTCCTAATTTTCTCACTATGGTTCCCCTCATCATCGTTGTCATTGGTCCTTGTCCTTGATCAACTCCCTTCCTTGTCCTAGTATCCAGTCCTTGTCCTTGACCAGATAGCTCTTATTGTTATGACTACCACCCGGTAGGCGTACAAGTAGACACGAAGCGTAGGACCGCCTTGAGCCTAACTCTTGTTGGTCCTAATGGCATAGGATTCCTTCAGGCTTTGACGTTAGCCTGGTGTCGAGTAACGAGGGATACTAGGAGGAGTATCCCGAGGAAGACGACGACCGAGAGTCCTAGACGAAGGAGGTCGGATGACCTAGACCTAGGGGAGGACGACAGGTAGCGAGGTCGACGTCGAATAGGACGAGTTCTCCTGACTAGGGTGGAGAACCGGGAGACTAGCCAATGGTGACGAGCCGTTGGTGAGAGAGCAAAGAAGTGCTCGACCTTGAAGACCTTAGAAAGAGTCTAAGGTGTTGACGACGGAGTCCTTCAACAAAGGAGGAAAGAGGGGAGGGCGAGGTAGAGGTCAAGCAAGGGAAATGTTGCAGGGAACGGATGATGATTACCACAAGAGTAACCGTAAGGTGTACACTTTAGGTGTCAGATCAAGGTTGGAGAGAGAGAGGAGTTCGAGAGGAGCTCGAACTTATATACCCCGGCCGTAAGGGCTTTAGGGCAGGTATATCCCAATTAGGTAAGGGTGGTCCGTGCATAGTCTAACCAGATATAGTAAGAGTCCGTATCCGCAATAGGAAACCCGGAACCAGTGTGGCGAGGTTATCGCCTGATTAGGCAGGAAGGGTCCTGCGTGGGAAGTTCACAAACGCGAGGACGTGTCGTGGGAATCAGCGTGGCGCGACGCGTTGTGATGGCACGTGAGTGGTCACAAGACTGAAGTGAGGTCGTGGCACAACACGAGGGTGGTGGCGATGTCAGGAGAGATCTGGCCTCAACTGAGATGGAGATCACCGAGGAGAGCACAGGAGGACGGCTGTGCAAGAGGGCACTGCAAGGCGGGGTCGGAGAAGTCTGAAGGCCGGTGTAGGGCAGTGTAGTCGTCAATGTGTGAGGGTCGGAGAAGGGCAAGGGGTGGCCCTAAAGGAGGAGGAGGGTGGGAAGATCCAGGGAAGATCCAGGGAGGATCTAGAGTGGGACATAGGAGGACGGTTATGTCGAGGAACGTGCACGAGGAGAGTGCAGGAGGAGGCGTAGTCGGGCTGTCGCAGGACAAGTATGTCGAGCGTAAACGAGTGCGAGAATGCGCCAGGGCGGATGGTCCAGTGACGGGAGGTCACGTGTGGTACGCAGTCAAGGAAGGTAGAAGGAAAAAGACCGGGGGTGTACCAAAACTGTAACACTTATCATCATCTATCCAACCCTCGTCCTAGGTCGGACTGCTCATCGTTTTACTCAATCCACTTCAGACTTTGTTTTCTCTCATTGTTGTGTACCTGGGACTATTCCAGATACTCTATTCTGCTGTGGTCAGTCATAGCTAACCCTTCTCATCTAACTTTCCTCCTACAGGACCCCCTTGGGACAAGTGTACTTGCTCCTTCTACATCTACCCTTACAAGGTCAAAGACCTTGTTACTTGTTTTACAGTGGAGCCAGTTTTTGCAGGTGTTTAACAACAGTCCAGATGAGACTGCATTTTACAGGTGAGTGACACTTACTCTTCCATTGCTTCATGAATGCATATTCACATTGTTCATCTTCTAGACATACCCTGAATGAAGATGTCAACAATTCCCTGATTATGATCCAATCAACACTCATGTCATATACCTTTGATGTTCCCCACAACCTGTCTTACTTGACAGCATCTTGATCAAACCTGATGTCATCCTTCTTCTCGACACCTTCTTCCACATTCTCATCTTCCATGGCAAAACTGTCCCCCAATGGTGCAAAGCAGGCTACCCAGATCAAGAAGGCCCCATGCTTGCCCCCCCATTGCCTTTCTCGCCCATCTGCTCACCCTTGTTGTCCACTCTTGTCCCCACACTTGTGTGCTCACACCATGCTTGCCCCCCTTGCCTCTTACCCATGTCCTCACCCTCACTATTCAACCCCCATGCTTGCCCATGCTTTCCCCCTTGCACCATGCTGGCCTTCCTGTTGCCATTCTCACCCAGTGCTCACCTTCGCTGCTCACCCCCATGCTTCCCCATGGTTTCCCCCATGCACCATGCTTGCCTTCCTATTGCCTTTCTCACCCAGCACTCACCCTCACTGCTCACCCTCCATGCTTACCCATGCTTTTCCTCTTGCATCATGCTTGCCCCCCCATTGCCTTTCTCACCCATCTGTTCACCCCCCATGCTCACCCATGCTTTCCCCCTTGTGCCATGCTTGCCCCCCTATTGCCTTTCTCACCCACATGTTCACTCTTGCTGTTCACCCTTGTCCCCATGCTCATGTGCTTGTACCATGCTTGCTCTCCCTTGCCTCTCTCACCCATGTGCTTGCTTCTCCATCACCTTTCCCACCCATGCACTCACCCTTACTGTTCACCCCCATCTCCATGGTAAGGATACCATCAAGCAGATCCCTTGCTTATAAACCATCTTAACTGTCCATAATATTCATTTTTGTCTTAATGAATTTATACATTGTGATTACATCAATGACTTGAGATTGTTATGATTGTTGCCAATGACTACTCTTTTCTTCCTTTCATCCTACCACTATGCTTTCCCTTGTCATCTGTTGGTGACTCTGTTCAAACACTGCTGTCACCTACTTATTTTCCTTTCTTTTCTTCTGCTGACTTAATCATCCATTCCATCACCTTCCATTATATTCCATTATTAGTCAGCTTCCACTTATCAATTGTTCCACTCTATTCCTTGATGTTCTATTTTCCTTTGTTTGTCTTTTCATTTCTTCCTTTCTGCTTAAACTGGCATAGCTCTATCCCTGTCTTCAAGTTAGACATACTTGGTATAACTCATACCTTGTCTTTCAAATCTTTGGATCTCTAAGTCATTGTTGTACTTTTCAGTCAACACTCCTTATTTCACCTTTGACATTGTTGAAATCCAACAACAGCTCCATCACTATAAAAGCCCTACATGACTGCACTCTAGAAAGACCAAGTCTACTTCTACCCCTATCTAGGATAGTTGTAACAAAAGGTCTAACTTGCATTTGAAGCTACCTTCATTGTAGTCTTCCACCATTTCCTCTTGACTCCCACCCTTGACCTCTCACTGGTAATGTGGACCTCGAGGAGAATACTTTGAACCTTTGAACTCTGAACAAGGAGAACCATCTTCTGACTCTGATCCTGACCTTGAACTCTCTTCCTTCAAAGATTGAGATGAGACCATAGATCTCTCTCACAATCTTTCCTTATCACTCATCCTTCCTCGACAACCAACTCCACCCTCTCCTATCCTCACGACCTCCAGACCTCTCTTCCCTCTTTCCCCTCCTGCTCCCCCACTCCCACTACCACCACCACCACCACCTCTGCCACCCCCATTTCCTCAAGCACCTCCACCACCTTTATTGCCCCACATTCCACCACCAACCATGTCCAACAAACCTACTGAACTCTATATCACCACCCCTGAGAAATATGACAGCTCCTTTGAAACTGCCCTTCAATGGCTTCACACCATCCAATTCTACTTACATGTCAATAAAGACACCTACAAGGACGACAATAAACAAGTCACCTTTGCTCTCTTGTATATGACCATTGGACCCACCCTCACCTGGTGTAAAGTCAATAATTAGTGTAGGGGTACAAGGGAATAGGTGTCCCAAGGGGTTCCAAAGTCAGGTTGTCAGTAGAAAGGGTTAGCAGAGACTGACCATGGCACATCACTGACAAAGATTACTAAAAAAGGAAAGAGCATAAGACAAAATGTGCAGATAGGGAAATCCAGTCAAGGACAAGAACCAGATACAAGAAATGAAGCCTAGAACGAGGGCTGGATATGATAGGAATGGCCTAGGACAAGGGCCTGACTGAGACAAGAGAGACAAAGATTATGGGTCTGAAAAAATGATATTCTGGATTTGAATACAAAGATTTTATAGTCCAAGGAATGCCTCAGACTCTTCTAAACTAACTAAAAAACTAAATAGAAGTGTTTGAAAGAGAAGGAATAAATGCTGGACTCATTGCTGAGTAAATGGTACCTCAATATAACTAAAAACAGATAGTCTGGATTGAGGCTGTCCAGGTAAGCAGACTTGATGGACTTGAGGCAGATAAGGCTGCCAGCAGTCCAGATAGGGTAGGATACAAACCCAAGGACTTTATAGTCCTTACACTGGGCCACTACCTTTTGTACCAAGTGTATCTCTGGAACTGCTATGAACCTTGGAACTTTTGCCAACTTTGTCACCAAATTCAAAAAATCTTTTGAATACAAAGACATCACTGGGAACACCATTGCTTGGCTTTCTATCCAAAGAATGACCAAGGGAAAGAATGGAACCTTCTCTCCTTCCCTCAACCAATACATACATCTTCAAATTCCAGAATTATGCTGGAAGAACCAGCATTACTGATTCAAACATTTTCATTGGATACTTTTCCACAGGAATTTCCCCTCCACTCATGAAAAGAATCATGACCATGGATACCATCCCCTCCTCCATTGCTGAATGGTATGCCAAAGTGATCCACTTTCAAACCCAATGGGAACAAGCCAACAAAATCACCTGATGAACCTCTAAATCCTACCAAACAATGTACCATTTCTTCTTCTCAATATCCTCTCCCTCTAAGATCAAAGACCCTAATGCCATGGATGTTGACATGATCAAAGTGTCCAAACTTACCCCTGATAAAAGGAAGAGATATATCAAAAAGAAACTCTGCTTTCACTGCCAGAAACCTGGCCACCTTAGCAACACCTGTACTGCCTTCTCAAAGAAACTCTTTGAGAAAAAGGTTCAACAAGTGGTTGAAGAAAGAGAGACCCTCCCTAGACTCAAGGAAGTAGAGGATGATGATGATGAGGCTAATGTCAGAAGAATTGTAACAGAGATGACTTAGTTGACAGAGAGAAAAATCCATCAAGACCAATTAAGAAAGAGAGTAAGTTGCCCACCTGGCTTAATTGTCTTGGGCAGACTTAACTGTTTAAGAGCATTTAAGTCATCACTAAACAAAATGAGGTTTTCCTGATGTTGATATACTACTCATCATCGCTCAGGTCCATTCTCTTAGGAATCACAGTCCAGACTCCAGAGTGACCACTCACCATGGCCTGGGGTCATCATAACATCCCCAACCCCAAACAATGCCAGCCCAAGGCTGAACCCTTTGCAGATCCATCCAATGTCATAGGTCATTATCTCCATCACCTTCCTTGTTGTCACTGCTCTCCCAGTGAACCCAAAGTTTCCCCTGAGGCTAAGGCACCCACAGCCATTGCCTGGCCTGCCCATGCTATTGTTCCACCCATGGCTCACACACCATCCACTCAAGCTACTGCTGATCATCAAGAATCAGAATACATAGATATCCATGATCATAGCAATGTAGATGAAGACAAGGATATAGAACCTGAAGAACTACCAGTTCCCCAGGCTCACATGGCATGTGATGCAATGTAGAATCACACTGCTCTCAATAGCATAAACACCACAGCCATTGACCCCCTGGCCACAGATCTGCAAACACAGAAGCCTTGCTGCTGATGTCCATCACTTTTTCACCAAGGTCAAAGAAAAGAGTACAACCTATAAGGCATGCAGATAAGTGTTATATTATTCTAGCAGCAGTCCATTTGAGATCTGATGGGTACTTTAGACCATTGAAAGATGAGAACCCCCAGAACTTCCCATCCAACAGATCATATATATATAGTTCAAATATGTCCAACTACTTGCTTCATGGCCATATCAAGAAATTTCATATCATAGAGTTTCTCCAGGAAGCTCAGCAACACGACTGGCCAATTTATATTGAATCTGTGAAGGCTGCTTTCAACACAGGCTATATGTACACAACTCTTCATGAAATGCTGTTAGGGCCAGGTGCCTCTATCTGTAAGCTACCTCCTGCCCCATGACCCAAACCTAGTGATTGTCCACCCACCATCCCTGGCTCAAACCTGGTGGTAGACCAGGGCTTGCCTCTGTTCTCTCTCACTGCACTTCATCACTACCTCATGCAGTTCATTGTAGTTGATGATCAAGTAAGTGATTCATTTATTCTGTGAACATAGTGGCTAACATTTGTCTTAGTCCTTGAATGTGATTGACTGTCCTGAATTCTGCCAACTTCTTCTCCTTCTCTGCCAAGACCTCTGTGATACTGACAGCCTGTATAGGGCAAAAGTATGCAAACTAATCATAGAAGCATGGAAGGATTACTTTTTGGTGTTAAAACAAGGCCTTGCAGTATGTCTGTCTGATAGTGATTCTAAACACACATCTAACTTTGCCAATCCTGCCCAGAGAGCAGAAGGTCATATCTCATTTACATCTGATATCTGGACAGACAAGAATTCTCAACTGTTTCTGGCCATCACAGCTCATTGGATAGGGACTGGTGGTGGATCTGTGTCACTCAAGCTCAAAGCAGGTCTGATTGCTTTCTACCACATTCCAGGGAGTCACACAGATCAACTTCTCACCACAACAATTCTTCATTTCCTTGACTGTGCTGAAGTTATCAAGAAAGTAAGTAATCATTTATAGGATATGTCTGTTTAACCCCAAGAATGGTATCTTCCATCTAGATCAGACATTTCACACTCAATGGTGTAGCTAACAATGGTGCAGCTGTGCACATGCTATCTTCCCTCCTGCAGGTGATTGACATCAACATTGACACAGATGACCACTGAATTATGTGCTTCCTGCACATCCTCAATACTTGTTTCCACCATGCCATTGAAAAGTACACTGCTGTGCAATTTACAGTGATTGGGCAAGCATGGGTGGATTCTCTTGGAGCCATCATCAACAAGAATGCATATATTGCTGCCATCCAACATGATCTGGTTGCTCTTGGTCATAACATTGTCCAGATTGTTTGTGCATCAAGTCTCCACCAAGAAAGCTTCAATCAACTATTATGACTGGCAACAGGAGGAAATTGTTTGTAGATGAAGACAACAACCCATGCAAGCTTCTTCTTCTGGAACTCCTATGTGATATCCAATCATGCTGGGATTCCATCTACTTCATAATCAATCGCTTACAGACACTTCAGCAGGTGAGTGTTCACTGATCATTATTGTATTGTGATTTTCACGCAACACAGGCTCTCAACAGCTTTTTCTGGCTGCCTACTCATTGGGATATTTCTCAGTGGAAGTTAGGAGATATGGAGTGGTTAATACTAGAAGATATGGAGGTCATTCTTGAGGTACATATTCACATCCAGGTTTCAGTCCTTGATCCACACTGCACAGACTTTTTCAGATACCTCATGAGATGCAAAAGTGTATGTCAAGTGAGAGTATGCCCTTACTTGGCACAGCAGTCCCTGCCTTTGAGATGCTCATAGCTCAGTGGGAACACCTGAGTGCTGCTGCTCCACACTGTGCAGCATTCATCTGTGCTGGCTTGGATTGTACAAAATTATACTACCAGCAGATGAGAAAAACCCATGCATATATCATTGCCATGTGTAAGTCTTTGCTACCATTTGTTCTGACTATAACTCATCACTTTCATGCCTCATGAACCATGGCCATGGCATGACCAGCTGTATCTCTGCAGCCATGAACCCAAATATCCACTTTTCTTGGATCAAGGACCATTGGGAGATGGATGAAGTTGCTGAGGCTTATAAAGTAGTCATGAAAACAGTATGTTCAGTTCAGAATTCCATGGTGCTGACATTTTCAAATTAGTTCTCATACAGGTAAAAGACTATAGGGTGCAGAATGCTGGACAAGCTGCTCCTAGCAAAGTTCATGCTCCCCAGCTGCTGCCAACTAAATCCTGCACCCTTGCTTTGTACTATGGGATGTCAGAAATGCAGCTCCCTTAGTTGATTAGTGGCACACAGATGGTAGAGCAGGAACTGGTGTTGTACCTTGCAGCTGAAGTCGCCCCAAACACAGACTCAGTAGCATACTGGCAGGTATGGGGATGCATTTCTCACTTGCACTTTTCTAATGAACCAAACCATATTTGAACTGTCTTCAGATTTCTTACTCTGTATATCCCACACTCTTCTGTGTTGCAATGGACTATCTCCCAATTCAGGCATCATCAGTTCCATGCAAATGTGTTTTCTCATCCAGTGCAGAAACTATGACAAAACAGCACAACCATATTAGCCTGATACTCTTGGAGGCTCTCCAAATGCTCAAGTTTTTCCTGAGGAAAGGATGCCTTGACTTTACAGTGGGTTGGGTGACATCCCAAAAGGAGATGCAGGCAGAAATGGAAGAGTGTAATCTCCTCACTTCAATTGTTGATACTAAATTATCTGGGGATGCACTCTCACAAGCTGTTGATGATATCATTGGTGTTATAGTGGATGATGAGGGTGAGGGGATTTCCAATAATGTAGTACTATTCTAAATTCTCTGCATCATGTATGCAACCATCACAACTCATGACATGGAATTTATATTTCTATACTAAAGTGGGAACTGAATGCTGATTAATGCAGACCATTTCTAAGTCCCCCACAAGGTCCCTGCACTCATCAATACCACCCAACTCTCCTGGCCCTGCCCAAACAACATACACATCAAAGTGGAACAATTTGGCTAGCCTCACAGATTCTTGCATGGCATCTAGCTTGTCCACCTATGACTTTGCCTCCACACTATCCTCTGATAGTCATGGTCTTCAATCCCCAATGCCAACTCAGACCCACAATGTGGCATCTCCCACAATCCTTTCTTCTAACTCCAACAACAATCCAGCTTGTTTCTTCAAGCAACACTTTAAATCATCTTTCAACTATTCTTATGGTGTCTCACAACTTTCTTTATCTCCTATTGTGAACTCCTCTTGCTCTTCTTTTGAATCAACAGGTTTGAGCTATCATTCTTGGGAGTCTAGTCAGAGAACCAGGGGTGCTCTTGATGTCTTCAATGGTTTTATTGGCCAAACACCACCCACATGGTACCAACTAATAGCTGGGTGTGTGCCTCTCTCCTATGGCATGACAGATGCTGATTATGATAATTAGGTTGTGAATCCAACACCAACTCAAACTGGTCCCACTGGTCAGCAATCCCCTGCCTTGCATAATACTGCAAAGGCCAGTACACTCCTAGAATTGATGGTAGATAGGATAGCCATCACTCACATAGAAACCAAAGTTGACGACAACACTAAACCTGAGGTCTCTCCCACAACTCAACAAAACCAAGATCTTGCATGCACTTTGGGTTTTGGGACTGATGACTCAGACCACCTTGTCATGCCTCAGATGTCCAATTAGAACTCCTCATCTACCTTGGTTTCACCCACCATTGAAGCCATCTGTAATACCCCCAGAATTCCCACAAGACATGGAAAGTATTACACCTCTGAGTGTCCAGCAGGCACAGTTTGAGACAACATTCTCTCCCGGTCCACTTCTGCAGCAATCCCAGTCAATGTGAAACCCTCAACCAACGCCCATTGACCAGACTAAGCTTGCTAGAGAGGTTCAGCCAAGGCAGATGTGGCTACTGCCACCCTTATGAGGTCACCTCAAAGAAAATTTGCTGGTATGAATGCACTGACAATATCCATTTCTTGTAAGAAGATCAACCCAAGCCAGATATCTGAACCCTGACTACTGTCAGCTCCCACCAGTGTCAAGACAATCTCACTACCTGCCCCAACTTCACCATGTCAAGCTAGCTTCCAAGCTTCACTTGGTATTACTCAGTGTATGAGATGCTTTAGAATCACACTCAGAGTAAAGCCAACTCCCTAAGGTGACAAGGAAGTCACATCTTTTCCTATTAATGCTCAACCACAGCCTGTGCCTGCCTTGCAAGATCTTAGTCAGCGGCCAACCCTTCCATTGCCAAGATTCAGTCCTGGCAGCTCAACTGAGTTAGCCAAGCTTAAGACACCAAACTACAGTCCTTCTGTGTCATCTGCCCCAGATTTCAAAGGATTGATGGTATGTTTCCAAAACCTTGCAAGATGGGCAGCACAGGTGATAGTTAATCTAGCATGTGTTCTTGAACTTTGCCAACTATATTCTCACCTATGGTATTGTCGCATCAAGGACATGCTTGAAGAAATGTTGCATCTTCTGGTCTTCCAACAGCTACAACTCCCCAATTAGGTGAAGCAAGTATTTGTCCAAGCCTTGATGTTTTAGCTGTTCTTGCTAATAATGTTGATTTCACTGCAGTTAAACAACTCATTGAAGCAGCTTTGAAAATTGGACTAGATCAGATTGCTCTAAATGACTTACTCACCCACTCTACCTCCACTTCTCAAGAACTCATTTTTCCCTTGGAGTTTTGACATTCCAAAGTGGACCCAAGTCAAGTAAGCAAGAAATCATTAATGTGATGACACTGCCATTCAGGTAACATGACTTCTGTGCAACTGGCTTGTTCTGTGCATGATGGAGTACCAATGCCTGCTCTGAAAACTAACAGTGGCTGCCGTTTCTCTCCTGAGAGACTCCTCCAGTTCCTGGAGTGATAACCTCTATTGGCACACAAGCCAAGAAGCTCCTTTGAGTGCCTTGCTCCAATGCTGCTGCTAAGAAACCAAGTTTTCCATATGATTCTCTGTGGATGTAATTGCTCCCTTTAAACTGTGCCCTGATCTTTATTTGACCAGCTACAAAATGTACTCTGGTGAGAGCAAACATACAAGTACTGTATTTGATGACATGGGAATGGAATATGACTCCAATGACACAACCACCCAGGGAGGTCCCACTGTCAAAGTGATTGAAATGGCCAATAGCAAGACCATCTGGTAGGTTCTTGTACATATTGAGCAACTCCTTGACTGATTTGTGTTTCTAAGCAAGTTGTTGGTTTGAGGACAATGACATCGATTCTTTGTACCCTAGCAGAACTAGCAAGGGATTAAGTCATTTGATGGGTGAGAACAGCCATAGTGTACAATTGTTCATCAAGTAACACACCAGGCTGACACCAAAAAGTGGTATTTCTTTGATCAATTCCCAGAAAAGGTCTTCTCAAAGCAAGTGACTGGTGTCAACCCAATGTTTTACAAGTATCTGTTCACAGTTGATGTTGATACAACTGTGGATCCATTCTCTTTGAACCAGTCAATCTCTGTGTATGTTGTGTCCTGTCCTCACTGTAATTTGCTCATTTGTGCTTGTTGTCTTTTCCAGCATGGTTCACAACAAGAAGGTGCTTAGTGTTTGTGGCAACACAATGCTTGCCAACACCAAGCAGTCCATCATCATCATTATACAGGTCTATGAGTACTTCATCTCACAGGACTCCCTCCAAATGACTATGTGGATCTGCTTAATCAAGTGTCTTCCCAGGCACATGTCCTACTCATAGCCAATGCCTCTCCATTCCAACATGCAGATCTCTATGACAATAAATATAAGGACTACAAATCATTCCATTCTGATGATTTCAGCAATCAGAGTTAACTGACATCCAATTAGGAAGTTCTAAATAAATCTAAGTTGTGTTCATAGCAGCTCAGTTGTCATATATATTTAGTATTTCATTGGCATACATAAATGATAAATTGTATTTGGCTGGCTCCTTAAATCTTGTAGAGACTCAGAGCTAAGCTCTTCAACTAGTCAGCTAAAAGCCAAAGCTGCAGCTATTTGAAAATAGGTGAGCCAGCACTAATGCTGAAATTGGCTAACAAAGCTGTATGGCTGGCTGGGTTGTAGCTGGAGTTGCAGCAACACTAGGTTGCCAGTCTTGGCTGTGTAGGAATGAATGAAGGCAAACCCCAAAGGTTAAGTGATGTGTGGAATCTTGCATGTAAAGATGAAGAGGAGATGAGTGAAGGCTGTTTCAGTCTCAGAATCTTGGAAAAGTATGGAATCATATTGTGAATGACCAAAAAACAAGGGGTTGCAGTGGAGGTGGTCAGTTGATACTTTCCAGTCAACCTGGGATTCATAATACACCTTAATACATATATCAATATTCAACTACCTGTCAATTCTAAGTCTTAGAGATTGGAAGTGAATGCAATTCTGATAACATACCTTGAAATCAGCAGGGAGTGAGATAAAGGACTGAAGGTCAAAGCCATATGTATGTCAGAAGTGAATTGTTGAGAAATTTGCAAAATTCCTTGTGGAATCAAGTGGAGGAGCAATTGGATTGCTCCTTGCTCTCCATATCCACTAAACTCATTGTTGGACACAGCAAACACAATTTGACACGAGTAGAATCACCTGGGCCAATGGTAATGGATTCCATATGAAGATCCTGGACCTCTGTGGCATCCAAATTGCCTGAATCCTCTTCGTCCCCCACACCTGATGCTTTGGTGTGGTCCATATGCATGTGGATAAGTTTTGAAGTGAGCTGGTGATAATCAACACAGAGAATCTCCATATTTGAGTATGCTTAGTAGTTATTTGTAAGTACAGCAATCAGACACAATATACCTGGCTGGTGATGTCCTTGCCATTGGACCAAAGCTGATAGGCCACTTTCAACAGATCATGCATCTCATTTGGGCAGGTGCTGTAGTTACATGCAGCACCTTTGTTGTGGATATCCTAGACAATGTACTTTGCAAGGTGGGCCTTGGGGAAGTCCCAGTCAACTTTGAGTCCTTCAATAGCAGAGGTTTTCTGGCCTGTTGTACATATCCCTAGGAATTTATTAAGGCACCATTGGTTTCAAGTCTATTAGTGGTGGTGTGACAATAGGAGAACATTGATGTACTTTCAAGGCATTATTGAAAGCCTTCAGTTCTCCTTTGAATGCACTGAAAGTGCCTTCTGTGTGGACATCCAACCTGACTAGTGAGTCGAGTCAGAGATAACTCACTAGCACCTATAAAAGACTGTATCTCTCTGCAATAACATCCTTTTTTAGAATGTGGAGAGCAGCATAGAAAACTTGCTGAGGGTAAAAAGTTAATGATTCAACATAATACAGTTCATGTAGTATTCATTAGAAGAGAACATACCACAGAAAGGTCTTGCAACTTGTTGCTGTCCATGAAAGAGAGAAGAATAACTTGCTGGAAATGACTAAGACCCCTCCAGCATGGGAACTTGGTGACACTAAACCAAAATCAGTAATGTTTATAGTCCAAGGGCAAATATAATTATTTAAATTGATACATACTATTTTTCTACCAAGGCTTGTTCACAGCATCTGAGGGAATTGAGAATCTTCTTGATCTCTGGCCATATGTGGTGACCCCATAGGCCACCATGAAAACAATGGAGGTGGTCAAAGCTCATAGCTCAATGAAGACATGAATAATGAATGAGCCAGAAGATGTTCTAGTACCAAGTTAAAACTGATTAAATACTAACCACTTTTCATGTAGGAAGCCATCATGTCAACTTATGGAAACTGGGTGCAGCCCAAGTGCTTTGAGACGTTCTTCACCCACAGTTCAATTTTGTGCATGAAGCTGCAGTGCATCTTCACCTTCATCATGTGACTATAGTGGAAACACTCCAGAGAGGTTGTGGAGAGACTTCTTGGGAACCAAGCAGACCAGACAGGGGCATTTACCACCACAACCACAAATAAGAGACATCATACACCTGTAGGGTATTACGACTATGGTACATGTTCATGTAATGTATCCTCTTGTCCCTATCCTAGGTTGACTCCTTACAAAAGGAGTTAAGGATGAAGGGTGTAAGAAACTGATATTCCCTAACAATATTACCCCTATCCAACCCAATCCACTTGTCATCCACATGCACTTTCTATTTAGATCACTTTAGCATTAGCAATTAGCAGTCAGACTTTTATTTATAGCTTAATTAACTGTTCAGGTTCAAAGTTAGACTATTCCAACCCTCTCACATATTTTATTTCCTTATTTACGAGTCTAGGGTATTCCCTGGACTATAAAACCCTGTCTATTTCAACTTGGAATGCACACTGCTCTTTACAGTGCCTCTTTGCACAGCTGCCATCTTGTGCCCTCCTCAGCAACTACCCATCTCAGATGAGGCCATATCTCACTCTGACATTGCCACCCTTCTCATGTTGCACCCCAACCTTAGTTCACCCATGTGATCACTCACATGCCATCACTACACATTGCACCACAATAATTCCCATGACGCATCCCTATGCTTGTGACCCTTCCATGGCAGTGCCCACCTGCCATTCCTGTCATTATCCTTGCCATACAGATGCCAGGTTTCCTTTTACAGATATGACTCTTACCTTAGTTGGGTTAGACTGCACATGGACCATCTTACCTAAAGAGAAGATACCTGCCCTAAAGCCCTTACAGCTGGGGTATATGTATACATAAGTTAGAGCTTGTTACGACCTGTAACAATGGTACACGTTCGTGTGAAGAACCGTGTCTTGTTCCTACACTTGGTCACCTCTGAGTTGGAGTTAAGTGTGAACGGCCTAGCGTCGGCTAGCAGTACTGGGACTGGCCCAGAGTTGGAAGAGTGGAGGATGAAGCAGAGGGGAGGCAAGGCACAAGGGAGGGGATCTCGAGGAATGATAAGACCACACGAAGAAGTGTAGATTAAGGTTAAGGGAAGAGAGGCATACAGGCGGTGCCCTAATATATATACTGAGGACTCTAGGGCAGGTATCAGAGTCCGAAGGATATATAAGGAAAGAGACATGTCGCGTTGCGAGGCATGTGAGATAATGAGTCAGGGTGTAAACGGGTAAACGGATAGCCACGAGAGAGGCTATAGAGGAGGCAGTGTCTGGACGAGTCAGAAGGAGTAAGGTAAGAGTCAATAGATAAAAGGAAAGGCCCGAAGGTGATGAAGAGAAGTATCCGGAGATGTCTGTCCTGATGAGGAATAGCCTCATCCCTCAAAGAGGGATTTGTCTAACAGATCGGCCCACGTGAAGGTAGGGATGTGGTAATCCCAGAGGTCAGAAAACAAGGAGGCAAATAGAGAGGTGCCGGGATGGTCGAGATGGAGAGGAGGGGTGACTGACGAAGGAATAGGAGTTGGTGGACGAGGAGGAGGAGATGTAGAAGGAAATTGATAAGGGGTCTCCTCCATAATCATAACAGAGCTCCACTCTAACACCTCTCTCTCTCTAACCTTGACCTGACACCTAAAGTGTACTACCTTACAGTATACTCTTGTAGTTATCATCATCCATTCCCTGCAATCCCCTCTCACTTGACCTCCACCTTGCCCTCCTCTGTAATGGAAGCCAAATGACAACCACTAGCTGGATGATTGCTTTGCAGTATTACACTAAAACTGGTGAGGAGATAGAGAGAATAGTCTTGGTTCTTAATCAAGGTTCAGGCTCAAACTGTAGATGCCGAGTAGACACAATGACAAGTGGATTAGACTGAGGTGCTACGATATGTTGTACAGGTATATATACTGGAGGGAAGTGAGCATGGACCAAGTGCTCTAAATAGTAATTACTAAAGGTGGTCAAATGAAAGTCATGGGTGTGAGAAGAAGAAGTTGATGATGGAAAAAAGAAGTATAGCATTGTGAGAGAAGAGCAGAAATTAATAACATGTGCTATGACATCATTGTGATCAGGTGACCTTTCCCATGGTTACATCCAATGTGTCAAATAATATGAAGTAAAGTGTTGTACAAGTAAGGCATAGAGAAAAGTTTGAAAATATTACATATCATAACATCCCCTCTTCCTCCTTTGTTGAAAGAGTCTTGCCACTGTCATCAAGAACCCTCTGAACTGACCTCACAGTTCATCTAGGTCATCCCCATCAACAACCTCATCATCAACAGTCCAAACAACTCCTTCATCATTGTTTGTCAAGTTTACAATGGCTTGCCAACATTGGCTCATCTCTAGGTTCTCCACCCCCTATCAGAGAATGAGATCCCCTCACTATTGATCCCACTACCCCAGGACTTCTCCTAGGTTGAGATCATCTGACCTTGTCTACCTGGAGATACTCATTGTTGTTGTATTAGGAATCATCTTCCTAATTACCCTTGCTGTCACCAGGCATTCTGATAAGCCTAAAGGAATCCTATGCTTAGGGCCAAGTCTACCATAAGGTGGACTACACTTTGTGTCTACTTGTATGATTACTGGTAACAATCATAACACCACCCTTGGCACCACTTTTCCAAGCCCCCTATGTCCTATAATGCTGGTTTTTATGTACACTATAAATATCCTCCAAGGATTATTATTCTCAGGGATACTATACTACATGACAAAATGGACATTAGATGTTCTTGTGAGGCTCTCTGTAGGATATCTGACACTCTCTGTAGGCTCCCCTACTATCTTCTCATATTCTCTAATGAACCTTGAGAGGCTCTTTGTAGGATATCTGATGCTTTCTGTAGGCTCCCCTGCTGTCTCCTTGTATTCTCTAATGAACCTCTCACCCTGTCCTCAACTTGTCCTCATCCTTAGCCCCATCTCGTCCTTGCTCTTACCTGGTATCCTCATCCTTGTCCTTACCCTCACTCTTGCCTCACCTCTTGCCTCACCCTTGACTGATGATGATGATGACAATGAATGACACAATGTGGGATGACACAACTCATCTCACCCTTGTCCTTACCTCACCCATCCAATGCCCTCATCCTGGCCCTGGCCCTCACCTTACTTTCACCCTCAATTGACGACAATGACAACAAGAAATGACACAATGCATGGCAATTGTGCATTGTGTCATTTCTTGTCCTTTCCTCACCCTCATCCTCATCTCACCCTCATCCTCCTCTTCACCCTCACTTGACCAATGATGACAACAAGGAATGACACAATGAGGGACAACATAATGCATGTTGTGTTGTCTCTCATCTTGTCCTTGTCCTCACCTCACCCACCTGATGCCCTCATCCTGGCTCTGGCCCTCACCCTCACCCTTACCCTTGATTGGCAATGACAACAGTGTCCTCATCCTCATTCTTGTCCTCACCTCACTCTCAACTGACAACAATGATGACAAGGAATGATACAATGCAATAATACATACAATGTACATTGTGTCATTCCTTGTCTCATCTTTGTCCTTGTTCTTACCTCACCTTTACCCTCAACCAACAACAACAATGATGGGCAATGCTCGTCAGATCAAGTTAGTAGATACCATGGGCTCAATAACATTGTACAGAAGGCAGTCCTCTGGACATCTGATAGAGTCCCTTAGCCTGCTCACTTTCTAGCCTGCTGTCCCCTCAACCACTTCACAGGTGTGCACTCCACCTCCAATGACCCATTGTAAAGCATGCTGAATCTCTCCAATTCCTCCACATCCATCTTGTTCCTTCTATGAGAGAAGCATCTCTGTTAGGCAAATGTTTGCATCAATAATACAGTGCAGAGACACAAGGCACATATGGGTGCCAGTGGCACTCCATTGGTCAAATGAGTCTGCTGCTGCTCCTCTGTCTCATACATACTCATCAGATTGTTTGAGTTGTGGCAGTTGGTGGGGGTATTGTCATGCAAAACTGCCTCACCTGATTGTACTTCAAGAATGAATGTCTGGACCTCAGACTCAGTGTTGTGATGGAACAGAGGGATGGCATACACATATCACAGGCCTATCATGAGCACATGTCAGCAACACAGTGTGGAGTGTAATATCGTGTGGCATGCAGACATGAATAGTGTTTTCTTCTGAGGTATTTGGCATGGGGAGGCAGTTAGTGGAACTTGGACTCACACATGTGCAAATATTTGAAGCATTGGAGACCCTCACCTCAGGCTGCAATCTCCAGTTGATTCTCATATCTGAAGTCCTCACTGTTATGAATCATCATCTGGTGATACTCTTTTTCTTTTATTACATTCTACCACTATGCTTTCCCTTGACATCTACTGGTAACTTCATTTGAATCCTGTTGTTACCAACTTATTCTTCTATCTTTCTTTTACTAACATAATCATTCTTTCCATCATCTTCCACCATGTTCCATCATTAGTCAGCTCTTGATTACCAATCATTCCATAGTGTTCCTTGGAATTCTATTTCCTTCTGTTCGTCCTTTCATCTTCTTGTTTTTATTTAAACTCTTGTAGTTCTACTCTTGTCCCTAAGTTAGACCTACTCGGTGTAACCCATACATTGTTCTTTGGATCTCTCTAAGTTGTCATTGTACTTTTGAGTCAACACTCCTTGCTTTACCTTCAACATTGTAGAAGTCCTACAACTCCTCTGTTTCTGTAGAAGCCCTATGAGACCATGACCTTGAAAGACTGAGTCTACTTCTATTCCTACCTGGGTTAGTTGTAACACTCACATCTGAACTTGAATGATCTGATCAACCTGCTGATCAGCCTTCCAGCAGCTTGATACATACTTTGAGAATATAGAAGTTAATTTGGACTAAATTATCTGTTCTCATAGATCCACTCATATCTGAATTTGCAGAGGAAGAGTGAAGTAGTCAGCAGAGAAGGTGTTATCATGCCACCAAGTGTTTGCTCCTGCAAGCCTGACTGACCTGTTGTAGAGAACCTACATTTCCTGACTGCACACATGAGGCAGATTCCCCCTCCTTCATCATCCTAAAATACTTCATATGTTATTCTGATTCATCTATAGTTTCTTCACCACAGTCCAGTGCTCCTCCAACCTTTGGAACTTCCACTTCATCTTGCTATTTACTTTGGACTTCATCTTGAACAGTCTACACCCCTTTGCTAGCCTTCATATCTGCTTTCAGCATTATATCTTGGTTCTGTGCTCAGATTTCCTTCCTCACAACATATATTTTCATGTTTACCTTCTATTCTTTTATGTATCCTCTTTTTAGTTATATTAATGCTTATGTCTGGGTAACTCTGGACTATAAAGTGTCCTACTTAGGACTCATAATGCATCTTTCCTAATCCTCAGTGGTATTCCTCTAAGTGTTTGCTTTGAATTCTTGACACATTTCCACTATCAACACTGTACCCTGAATGCCTCCACCACCAATCCGATCAATCCAATACTATGTTTATTCCTGGAATATGTCTGGAATCTCTAACGTTGAGTCTAGTAAGCCATAGCATTATCCTTCTCTTTGTTGCTGCTTTTCTTTAAATCCCTTTAAGGTTGAACTATTTGTACCCTTCTTATATACTTTCTTTTGCTACTAACCCAATTGGAGGAACTTCCTTTCAGGAGGCTTTATAGCAGTTTTACACCATAATTAGATGTGAGACAGATTCTGACAGAATAGAGAAGGATGCCTATTGTCATGACAATGAGTGTTCACTCCCTCAAGATTGACTGGTCTGTAATTTTAATTCAAATGTGCACTTCAGGTGGTGAGTTGGGAATGACACATTATGCAGCATTGGTAGGACACAGGTACAAACATATCATACTACTTGAGCCATTCAGCCTCAGCATGATTGCCTCTAGTATCATGTTGTAAGCCACATCATAGCCCTCCTTCACAACACAAACAATCACACCCTTGATGCGATTTACATGTGGAGATGTGCAGTTCCTAATATGCATACCTATTAAATATCACATAACTCTGAGAAAGGTTGAACTCACCAGCCACAGAAAATTCCAACACAATTGCCTTGGATAACCAAATAAAAGCACCAGTTGAATTGGGAGGAGGGATGTCGAACACAAATCCATTATGCATCTCCTGGTAACATCTGTCGGGCCCAACCCCTCCAGGGACAAAAGTATCCACCAGTTTGAAGGGATTGTTCATGGTGGGGCCAGCTGCTATGGCCAGGTTAGACAAAATGGGGGTGGGGATGAGTGCAGCTGAGGGAGCCAGGACTGGCACAGAGACAGGCAAGATGGGGGCTAGGATGGACAGGGTGGATGTCAGGACGAGATGACAGAAGCAGCTAGTTGCAGGGCTTCATTAGCATGCTTGTCAGTGTTACAGTTTTGGCACATACCCAGTCTTTTTTTCTTCTTTCCCATGACCTCTTGCCCTCACATGACCACTCCTGCCACTGGACCACCCTATCCTGGCATATTCTAGCGCTCATTTATGCTTGACATGACATGTCCTACAACAGCTGTGACCCACCCCTCCACACTATCCTATTACAGTGCCCCTCTGCACAGCCATCCCCCTATGCCACCCTGATCCAGGATCTTTCTCTCTGCACTACCCTTTACAGTGCCCCCCCACACAGCTGTTCCCCTGTGCCACCCGGATTCCCCTCCTGGAATATCCTCTCCCAGATCTTCCCCTCCACACTGCTCTTTACAGTGCCTGTTCACACAGCCACCCTCCTATGCCCTCCTTAGCAACTACCCATCTCAGATGAGGCCATATCTTACTCTGACATCGCCACTCTCCTCATGTCGCACCCCAACCTCAGTTCACCCATGTGATCACTCATGTGCCATCACTACACATCATGCCATGATGATTCCCACGACACATCCCTACACTTGTGACCCTTCCATGGCAGTGCCTACCTGCCATTCCTGTCATTATTCTTGCCATACAGATGCTGGGTTTCCTTTTATGAATATGACTCTTATCCTAGTTGGGTTAGACTGCACACAGACCATCTTACCTAAAGAGGATATACCTGCCCCAAAGCCCTTATGGCTGGGCTATATAAGTTAGAGCTCCACTCTAACACCTCTCTTTCTCTAACCTTGACCTGACACCTAAAGTGTACTACTTTACAGTATACTCTTGTGGTTATCATCATCCATTCCCTGCAATCCCCTCTTGCTTGATCTCCACCTCACCCTCCCCTCTTTCTCCTTTGTTGAAGGACTCTTACCACCATTGTCAAGAACCCTCTGAACTGACTTTGTGGTTCATCTTGAACTGACCTCATAGTTCATCTAGGTCATTCCCATTGATGACCTCATCGTCAACAGTCCAGAAAACTTCTTCATTGTTGTCTGTCAAGTCTACAACATCTCACCAACATTGGCTTATCTCTAGGTTCTCCACCCCCTATCAGAGAACAAGACTTCCTTGCTGTGGACCCCGCTATCCCAGGACTTCTCCTAGGTTGAGATCATCTGACCTTGTCTACCTAGGGATACTCATTGTTATTATATTAGGGATCATCTCCCTAATTACCCTCACCATCACTGGGCATTTCAATAAGCCTGAAGGAACCCTACATTTAAGGCCAAGTCTACCATAAGGCAGACTACACTTCGTGTCTACTTGTACAATTACCAGTAGCAATTGTAACAGTCAGAAAGGCTGAGTGGAGCGAGGGAGAAGTTCATAAGGTCTGTGCCAAGAGCATCAGATCTTGCAGACATGGCAGGAGAGAGAGTGATGGAGGTTGGAGTGAAAGAGGGCATCTTGGAGTTGTCTATGAAGTGCTGCATAAAGTCAATGGCAACCTCATTGAGCAACACCAATTGTGTCTTCAGGCACATGAGTAAGTCTGTGTTTGGTGTTAGCTAGCCATCAGAACAGAGTGGACTATGTGACATACCCTGCTCTGCAGTCAAGGTCCTAGTGGGCTTCAGTGAGGAGGACATGACAATGATGCTGCTGAAAAATGTGATTGGAAAGCAAGATTGAGAGTGCCAGGAAAGAACTGTGCTTCAGGTGAGGCTTTATACCTCATAGCTTCTGGATGCTGCTGCAACAGGCAAACAGGGGGGGGTTCTATTAGTTTGTTGTGTCAAGGAAGATGGAGGTAAGATGCAAGATGCCATCACCTCACCATGATTCCATGAATGGCACAGGACAGAAAAGAGGAGCCTTTGCATGTGTGGCAAGATGATGGTGTGAAATGTGGATCCATATGGGCATTAGTCAGTTAGGTAACCAGGACTGAGTTCTCAGAAAACCAATGCTTTGATGACTCAAAGATATTAGTCATGCACATCAAGGATCTCAGATATATGAGACAACAAGATCAATTTCAAACATGATAATGTACTAAGCAAAACCCTGTGGAGGAACATATGCTATGATATTCTTGGGGGGGCAGGGAGATGTGGTAGAGTGCCTTGACCCTTGCCTGACATGATTGGTAGTGCCTGGAAGGTGAGACTATATGGTACATTTTGAGATACACAATAAGGACCTGCCAAACTCTCATGAGGCATTCCAAAGCCCAGTGCAAAGTTGTAAGTTTCCCTTGAATACATACCAACACCTCCTGCACCATCATAGTAGCCTCCCATGCTTCTGAAGTCAGGATAGTTGACATGGTGTGGATTGAATCCTATTGGCAAACAGCCATCCCCTGGGTATCCTTGCTGCTGGCTGTAAGTAAGGGGTGGCCTGGGTGGGAGGTAGCCAAAGGTGCAATCATGAGGGGGAACCATCCACATGTGCTCCAGTGGTCCTGGTGGTCCTTGTGCTACATATGTGTTGTGAGAGATTGAAGGGGGCATGGTGGCTGGAAAATGTGGCAACGGCATCGAGAGAAGGGGTGAAGAGGAGATTGAAGCTACAGAAGGGAGGGGGAGAAGTGAGGAGGGTGGTGGAGGGTTCTCAAGCTTGATGGGGGGTTGATATGGTTGAATGGTGTTGGCAGAGGGAGGAACTGGTGCATCTGCAGGCTGGGATGTAATAGGGGGGAGAGAGTATGACATGAGAAGCTGCTTCAGCAAAGGGGTTGGAGGAGGAGCAATCAGATCAGAAGACCCTTTGACAGGTTTCTGAAGGGTGGCAAGAACCACATGATCAGCACTCTCTATGAACACACCTGTGCTATGGAAGGGGTTCTCAGGATTAGAAGGGTGGTTCCTCCTCACAACCTGGGGCTGTGAACAAGGGTGGGCTTGGACAAATTTAGTCACTTCTGGATTTATTTCCACTTTGTAAGTTGACTCACCATTGTGTGCTTTGCTGGACAATTCCACCATCTCAGAAGCTATGGAGTAGGCATCAGAGGGTGAAATATCATCAATCATTTCAAACTTGCCTCGAGCATCATCTGATGGAGATACAACCCCCACAGGGTCAGAGTCAGCATTCATGTGATTCACATCTTCTATTAAACAGATAAGCCTTGAGAAATGTTCTTACTTGAAAGAGCAAACTCACCTTTATCAGATGATGACACAAATTCCTTGCTAACAACGTTTCTCCCACAATGTGGAGCCTTCACCTTGCCTCAGCATATGTTCCTAGTCACAGCTCTGCCATTGTCTTCCACCACATGTTTCTTGCTGGTGCATTTGCTAGGTTCTGTGGATACCCAGCATTTGAGTTGAACTTCCCATGGTACAGTCTCTGACTCTGTTGAGGATTTAACTCCCACATGCCATTGCCATGCTTCAAGCAAGGGTACTTGCAGAACATCCCCAACTTGGACAGGACTCTTGAGTATTTCCATCTTTGAAGGTTTAGAGGTAGGTACCTGAGTCACAGGTTCATGGTGTTTTGAGGCCTGTTTCACCTGGGTAGCAGTGACAAACAGGTTCAGGCATGAGGGTCCCTTTTGATCAGTAGTACCATTTGCAAACATACACTGGCCATATGCTTCATGAGCTAAGGCTGGTGGAGCCTCCTCAACAATGACAGGAGAAGCATTGCATTGTATAGCTCCTAGTTAATTTGAGCATGTTGTAAAACACAAAACAAGGTCAAAGACCTTGTAAGGGTAGATATAGAAGGGGGCAAGTACACTCATCCCAAGGGGGTCCTATAGGAGGGAAGTTAGATGAGAAGAATTAGCTACAACTGACCACAGGAGAATAGAGTATCTGGAATAGTCCTGGGTACACAATGATGAGGGAAAATGAAGTCCAAAGCAGATTGAGTAAAGCAATAAGCAGTCTGACCTAGGATAAGGGTCAGATAGATGATGATAAGAGCTTTCTGGTCAAGGACAAGGACCAGATACTAGGACTAGGAAGGGAGTCGATCAAGGACGAGGACCGACGAGGATGATGATGAGAGAAACCATAGCAAGAAAATTAGGAGTGAATCAAGATGATCATTCAGATCTAGGTACAAACTTTTTATAGTCCAGGCATTCCCAAGACTTTGGTAACTAGGTTACCAGAGAAGTGTACAATAAGGATCTAGAGGTGGCAGTGGCTAATTGTAAT